>JASDQU010883446.1:0-32293 GCA_032191745.1 Picea mariana
CCAGAATCACTCAAAAGAATCATCCTGCAAGTCAGATAATTGGTGAAAAGTACAAAGGTGTACAAACTAGGAGAAAGATAATCAAAAATACCGAGAAATCACATAGAGCTTTCATATCCATGCTGGAACCCAAGAATTTTAATGAAGCTAGCAAAGATGACCATTGGGTTAAAGCAATGAATGATGAACTTGATCAAATTGAGAAAAACAATATGTGGGAGATGGTTCATAGACCTGAAGGTAAAAATATCATTGGTTCCAAATGGATCTTTAAGAATAAGTTGAATGAGCAGGGACAAGTTGTCAGGAATAAAGCAAGATTGGTCTATAAAGGCTATGCTCAAATTGAAGGACTGGATTTTGATGAAACATTTTCACCCATAGCAAGATTAGAAGCTATCAGAATATTCCTTGCCTATGCTTGTCATAAAAAGTTTAAAGTCTATCAAATGGATGTCAAGTTAGCTTTTCTAAATGGAGATTTAAATGAAGAAGTCTATATGGAACAACCAGAGGGTTTCGAACTGTCTGATAACCCTGACTTAGTATACAAGCTGAAGAAAGATTTATATGGGTTAAAACAAGCCCCTCGTGCCTAGTATCATAGGCTGGATATGTATCTCAAAGACAAAGGGTTCAAGAGAGGAACAGTTGACAACAATCTATATATCAAAATAGAGGATAATGATTTGCTCATTGTATTGGTCTATGTAGATGACATCATCTTTGGGTGTAATAAGGATTCATTGGTACAATGGTTTGCTTCTGCCATGGAGTCTGAGTTTGAAATGTCTATGATAGGTGAACTGTCATTTTTTTTTTCTTGGTCTACAAATTACTCAGAGGTCTGAAGGGATGTTCATTTCTCAAGAAAAATATCTAAGAGAAATGTTGAAAAGGTTTCAAATGGAATATTCTAAACCTGTGGGTACACCTATGGTTACTGGATGAAAATTAAGAAAGATTATGACTCACTTGATGTTGATCAAAGTTCATATAGGTCAATGATAGGCAGCCTGTTGTATATCTCAACATCTCGCCCAGACATAATGCATGCTGTTGGAATGGTAGGAAGATATTAGTTTGCACCTAAACAGAGTCATTTGCAAGCTGTCAAAATGATATTCAGGTATTTGAAAGAAACAATGACTTATGGTCTGTGGTATCCCAGAAATCAGAATTTTCAGTTAACTGCCTATTCAGATGCAGATTGGGAAAACTATGTTGATGAGAGAAAAAACACTAGTGGAGGAGCATTCTTCCTGGGTGACTCATTAGTAGCATGGCTTAGTAAAAAGAAAGGTTCCATTTCTTTATCAACTATAGAGCCAGAGTACATTGGTGCTGCTACCTATTGCACTCAGGTATTATGGATGATTCAGACACTTGCAGACTTGGAGGTAAAATACACTGCACCGATCCCAATTTATTGTGATAACACTAGTGCCATCAGTGTGTCTAAGAATCCTGTATTCCACGCCAAGACCAAGCATATTCCCATAAAATACCATTTTCTGAGAGAGAAGGTCACCAATCAGGTTGTTCAGGTCCAGTACATTCCAACCATAGAACAAATTCTAGACATCTTTACTAAACCCCTAGCCAAGAAACCATTTGAATATCTCCGACAGAAGCTGGGTGTCATCCCGTCTCACACCTAAGAGAGTCCATCCTGTTAGGGGGAGTTTTGTATTGTTTAAATATTTGATACCTCCTAAAAATACTGCAACAGATCAAGGGGAGCATGTTTTATTTGACATTGATGTCAAAGTGGGAGAAAAAGGAGTGGTCTGGACTGGATGATATAGTTGGAGGTCCAAACATATTAGCGCAGTAATTCAGGGTGGCCATCAATGCAAAAGGGGGAGATTGTTGGCATGTTTATAGGCAGGTGTGCTTGTCATTGATGGAAAGATCAGAGTATGCAGCGATGGAAAAACAGGGACAACATAAGCTCATAAGAGATAGTGCAGAGGTGCATGAAGAGTGCAAGCATGTGCTTGTTTATTTGATGGAAAACAAGCAGGCAAGGAAGATCAACAACGTAGGGATAATTGCATGGAAATATCAGAAGCGTAAACTCCATTTAAGATTTTTGGATACCGGGCATTGGAGGAGTCAAGGAAGAAACTCATGACAAGAATGCCGAAACGACGAAATGCGAAACACTGGAATACGTTGATCCGTCTCCATTTCAGAGTTTCGGATATCGACAAATTGAGAAGTCAAGATTCGAGACTCTTCAACACAGGAGTCCCGGAGTTGCGAAATCCAGAATCTTGAAATCCCGAAAGAGGCACATCAACAAGAATTTTGCAGATGGTGAAATAACTCCATTTTGGAGTCCTGAATGCCAGGAGTTGAAATGTCGAAACACTTCACCACAAGAGTGTCAAAATGCCGAAACAACGAAATGCAAAATGTCGAAATTCTGAAATAGGCACATAAACAAAGAGTTTCACAGACCGGGAAATATCTCCATTTAGGAGTTTTGGATACTGGGAGTTGGAAGAGTCAAGCCTCTTCATCATCAGGAGTCTTAGAATCGTGAAATGCGAAACACTGAAATCCTAGAAGAAGGAGGATAGTTTTGGATACCAGGATTTGGAAGATTCAAGACTCTTCATCATCAGGAATCCTGAAATCGCGAAATGCGAAACGCCGAAATCCTGAAAGCAGGAGGACAATTTTGGATACCAGGAGTTGGAAGAGCCAAGACTCTTCATCATCAAGATTCCCAGAATCACAAAATGAAAAATGCCAAAATCTCGAAAGCAGGAGGACAGTTTCGGATACCGGGAGATGGAGGAATCAAGACCTGAGACTCTTCATCATAGGAGTCGCAAAGTGCCGAAACAAGAAATTGCAAAATGCAGTTTTGAATAAGGCTGTGGTCATAGCCAGTAGTCACATCGTTTAAGAGCTGTAGAGAAGAGGTCGAAGAGTTAAGCTCCTTTTTTAGAGTTTCGGGGATCGCGACTTGGAGAGTCGAGATGCCTCGCAACTTCAATGCCAATTTATTTTTTGTCTCTAAGTTAACACAGATAGGTAAGATTGTGGAGTTTTGGCCAAATCATTTCTTTGTTCGAGAATTGAAGAAAGTTCAGTTGATTGTCATTGGAGGGTTTTTCAACCCAAATGAAAATTTGTATAAATTCTGTGACATGACTCGATCCAACTCTGAACCAACTACTCTTGTTGCTCACACCAATGAGAAAATTCAAACCTGGAATGAATGACCGAGTCATCTAAATTTTTGAAGTCTAAATTTGATGGAAACTTAAAATATGGGTGTTGGTTTACCTAAAGTTTTTGATAGAAAAACAAGATCGTGGAGCAATAAATAAAACACAGAAGATACACAATACAATAGAGACACAGATATACATGGTTCACCCAGTGTGGGCTACATCCACCAGAGAAATTTCCAGGTCCTTCCTTTATTATTATCCAGCAAATGAAGGGACACAACCTACAAAAAACCTGTTGTAACTTCCTCTTCTTTATCTCATAGTCTCCTATCTCAGAATACAATATTCACAATGATACATAGCCGCAATACATTTCCCTCATAAAACAGGGTTTCCTTTTAGGGAAAAAAACCCTAACTTAACTTCTACTGTTAGATCTGTGACCTTATAATGAACGGTCCATATTTACAATGAAATTACAATATACATTTACAAGGCAATTTTTCCTTCAGGATCTTTTCCCCTAAACCCTCGTCGAGGGACCTCTTGCCCCCAGACCCCACAGAGGGGGTAAAGCCCCTCTGTACTCCCTCGCATGGAGGAGTGTACATTGTTCTAGGGTCTAAAGTCTTCATGGGGTATAAACACAGCTGAAAACAAAATCCTATGAATTAGGAAGATAATCAGGCTCCATAACCAATAATCTCCCACTTGGAGACTGATCACAACAAATCCACCGCTGTTGTATCTGCTGGACTATGAACCTTCTTAGACCTGGAAAATTTCTCATCCTCATATTCATTCTTGAATACCAACTGAAACTGAGCAGGAACTCAGTCTTTCCCTGGTTACTATTATAACCCTAAATTTATCCACATATGCATACCTGGCCATTGGCCCTCCTAGTTGCATTTTTTGCCAATCCATCATTGAGTTGCTATTCTTAAAAACCTATATTTTGAAGATGTACGCACCCTGCACCAATACTTCCCATGTACATACGCTTGTTGCACCACTACAACCCACATACGTATGCATGCTACACCACTACAACCCACATATACTTGCAAAAGTTGAAAAAAATAAAAAGTTGCAAGGAATTCTTTGAGAGTACGGACTATTGGGTAGTTTCCCAACTAATCCACTGCCTATATCCTGTCACCCAACTGAATAACCATCCTTTTGTCATATAAAAGGAGGTTTTTGGGTCTCATTCCAGATCTAGACATAAGAATAGTGAAAATCTGCCCCTTTCACATCCCCTCCTTGCCCCAAGTAATTGCAACCCTTTTTGTGAGAATTGCCTCAGCATTCCCCAATTTTCCCTTCTTTGTCCATCAGAACCGATTCACTTCCCCAAAGAGATACGAAGGTTGAGAGGAGAAGCCATACAGAGGTGCACTTGGAGCTTGGTGAAGAGGATCCTGGACTAGGTTCATGGAGCAGTAGCCGGCTTTGGTTGTAAGTAATCATTGTATTATCAATAAAAGAAGTACTTTTCCTATCCCAAATCATGGCGTATTGAATATTGTTAATGGTTTATGTTTTGATATTCTAACGTCTAACCCTTATTTGTATATGAATTGCATGCTTGTAGATTTTTGCTTGTCTGTCTTTGAATGCAGGCCAGCCTTGGAAGGAGGTTTGCAGTTAGCGAAGCTTTCAAGCACGAGAGGATCATCATCGGACGCAGAGTAGAGGTACAATTACCCTATCCTTCTCACTTTGCTTTTCTTATATGAATCTTGGGTATCTTTGGGGTAGTTATAGAAGTAGTTAGATTTTAGATGGTTGTGATCTGCCTACATTCTAAACCCTAGTGTAGTCTTAAGGGGGGGTTTCCCCGCTAGCAGTTCCACCAACAAGTTCAGAGAGCAAGGGACAAAGCTTGGAATGGCAGACATATCAAGAGGAAAACTTTCAAGGAAGGAGACTTAGTGTTGATGTATGACAACAAATCCCTTCAACACCCAGAAAAAATCAGAATGCACTGGTTAGGACCATACAAAGTACAAACTATCACAGATGGGGGAGTGTTGGCCCTTGACCAAGTTTTGAGAACCCTTCGTCATGTTTGACCTACTTTTGGGACTTCGACAGGTTGTCGAAGGTGGAGTGCAAGGCGAAGAGGAGATCGCAGGATCTCGACCCCTTTTTAGGGATTTTTAGGTTTTGGGCTTATGTAATGGGTATGGGGATGTTGGCCCATGGGTTTACCCATGCTTAGGCCCCTTTTTGTAATGTATAAATAGAAATCTAGGTGATGTAAGAGAAAGAAAAAAAAGGAGGAGGGAAAACCTAGTAAATCGTCTTAGTGCGGAGCTAGACGCTTTGTGCATACTATGTGTGAGACTTGTAGAACTAAGTGCAAGTGATTGTAAGAAGCTTGTGTGCAGACTATGTAAGAAGTCTTTGTCCTGTGACCTAGCTCTGGGAAGGAGGATCTAGCGAAGTGTGCACAGATCTCTTGTCCTATGCGGAGTAGGGTGCTTTGGCTCTGTGCATGTAACTGATTGAAGAAGCTAATAAGGAAGACGAAGAGTTGGTGGACGTAGCCCCAGGATGGGGGTGAACCACATATATCTCGTGTTGTGATTGCTATGCTCTTTATGGTTGTTCTTTTATCTATGTGATTGAATGCTTAGTGCTCTAATGTATGTTTATAAGGATTCGATATGGTAGCTTAGTGCTGAATAATGTGAATGAATGCTAGATCTGATCTATGTTAGTATGCTTAGTTCTTGAATCTATTGGATCTGTGTGAATACTGCGTTGATGATATATTAGGGTTTAGCTGTGCTATAAACTGAGAATGAATATTGACAAATCATAATTTCTAAGTGCTCTGTTAAGGCGTGACAATCACAGATCTGTGTCCCAGCTAAGGTTGCATACATTTGGGTCCTGCAACTACCCCTGCCTCTACCTCTGGTGAGACTTCATCTGCTTTGCAAGTGTTTCCGAAAGGGATGGTAGTTAGGGTTTTGTTGGTGCGCTGTTGTAGCATTGAACCCTCGGTCTGCCCCTGTGCCAACAAATGGTTCTATTTTCAGGACTGAAACTATGATTGCTAGGAACTGAGGAAGAGGAAGCTCTGTGCAGAGATCTGACCTGAAACTGTGATTACTGGGAACTGACGAAAAGATAAAGCTACATGTTTCTCTAGTGCACATTATTATACTTTAACTATGAATCTTTGTGCTAAGAAGAGAAGTATGATCTGAAGAAAAGAGGTAAGATCTGAAAGCTTTGTGCTTTGATAAAGGTAAAAGTGATAATTTTTTATTAAAGAGGTAAGATCTGTAAACTTTGTTCTTTGTTAGAAGTAAGATAAGTGGAAATTTTTGTTTCAAAAGTATGGATCTAGGTATGCTTGATAAATTTCGTCCTAGCTTGTCAAGTAAGGCACAACTAGAAGAAAGAAGATTTGATATGAGTAGACCTGATAAGAATAGTGAAAGATATGTTATTCCTATGCATAGAAAGAATGTTTGGACTAACAGATGGATGCAGGATCCTAGAAATATATTTTTGCAGATTAGCTACTATGATCCGAGCACGCAGTATAGGAAAGGTTGGGGATCGTTTAAAAGGAAGTGAGGATTAACCCTTTGTTATAGTTGTAGAAGACCGAGACATCTAGCTAAGGAATGCCCTGATATAAGGCCTAGTTGTCTTTTTGTAAAGCTGTGGATCATGAAGTTTTGGATTTCCCTAGAATTATTCCTAAGCTTGACAGAATGAATATAGGACAAGAAAACCCTGAAAAACATAAAGAAGTTGAGACCATGACAGAACTCCAGAGAAAACCAGAGACTGTATTGCTACAAATGAAAGAAACCCTAAATGATCACCAAAACATCATCTTATCAGAGATATTCAAAGAAAAAGAATACATAAAAGCGAGAATAGTAGACTTCAACATTGACTGTGTTTTGGATGAAGAAACACAGGTGAATATCATGATAGAAAGAACTTGGGAAACTTTAGGAAATCCTGCTATGATTCCTTCATTGGGAGAAATAGGATTATTCAAAGGAAAGCCCGATAACCCTATGTGGAAGACTCACTCAGGTATCTATGAGTGCTCATGGAGCTTCGACAGAGGAAGATTTTGAGGTTGTTAAATTTATTGAGAATAGTGACCCCTTTGCTATGTTACTAGGAAAACCTTGGATTGAAAAGGATCAAGCCAAAAGAAAAGAAGAGGAAGTCTTAGAGAAGAAGAAGCAAGAATTAAAAGATTTCATGACTAGGAGGATTGTACACTTGATCGAGGAATGGGAGAACATATCGAAGCTATTTAGAACTTGAAACTTGGATGTCGAAGTTGAAAGAACAAAAGAATATTCACATAAGACTAAAGCACCTACCCCAGATCGAGCAGACGTATTACTCTCTGACCCTAGTAAAGACCATCAACAACACAAAGTTACTATGCCAAAAGAGGACAAGAATCATAATGGAAAGAGGAATAATGAGACGAAGATCACTGGGAAAAAGGCTAGAAAGCTCAGTAAGAAGAGAGAAAATATCTAGAAATTACAGAAGGTTCCGGAGGGAACTTCGCAGAAGGAAGGATTCTAGAATTTGAACTTCGTCGGGATATCAATATAGCACAACATGGCACTTCGCCATGGCGAAGAAATATGACTATTGGAGACATTATGACCATTAGCCCGACACTTCCAAACATGACGATTAAAGAAACATATGGTGATGTTGAAAAGGGGACGTGAGGCTACAAGGTAGCTTCCATCTAGAATGGCGCAGTGCACCTAGCATGCCAATTAATTGCAGGAAAGCTAGTAAGGAAGAACAGACCCATGTAGGTCACAGGGTTTGTCATTGACCTAGATGGGAAATGTGTGGAAGGCCTACAGATGAACTAGGAGAAGTACCTAGTTAACCAACTCGAACTGGATTTTTGTGAAGCTCAGGATCATGGCTATGAGTTTCACTTCAGCTGGCTCCTGATCCTCATTGTTTTTACTGCTTGGGAGATGCCAGAAGATGTGACCTTCCCTGACATCGATCCATTTGAACTAGTCGTTGTGAAGTTCACCATGCTCTGGTATTCAAGTGATATGGGAAAGCAGTGGCAGTCAAATGCAGTATTTCATACCTATTACCTGCAGCTTAGGAGGGCTATTGAGTCCTTCCCTCATATGACACCAAACACCCTAGACAGGTTCAGGCCTCTTATGAATTTCCATGCAAATGGTATTTTTATTTATATCACTACACGCGACGATTAAACTAAAGAAGAACTTCAATACTACTACAAGATCACTACAGAGGACCTGGAAGAAATCATTAAAGATTGACCTACATAACTCCTTATCCCTGTTGACCCCATAGAGATGTTTGACCCAGACCTCATTGGAATTATGGTGGTTAATCATGAAGAGTATGATGCCCCAAGCAATAGTAGGAAGAAAAAGAAGAAAGATGTACAGGAAATACACAACACATAAGAAGAAACTGCATGTGAATCACCTAGCGGAGGAGATGATGACAAAGTGAACAAAGAAGAAAAAGAACAAGCATAAGATAAGCAGGGAGAAGTTACACTGCCACAAAACCTCCTTGATGATATTGATCCATCTAAGAAAAGGAAGGTTTCCCCCACAAAACCTTCATCGCAGAAGAAGTCCAAGTCCAATAAGCCAAAGATGTAGAATGTACTCATGGTCGATGACTTTGATTTCATTATTTCAGTTCTAGGAGATGCCTCAGAAGAGATTTTGCAAAGAACTGAAGAAAAACAAGAACCCATGTACGATAGAATTGAAGAAGAACTAAGAGGTGTACAAGAATCCCTTTATTCAAGCCACGTAGTGTCCACTATGGCCCTGCCCTTAGAAGAACCAAAGTTTGGAGATGAGCCTGCTCAACTCCACAGATTGGCTAATGTGACTGAAGCCTGCCTTCATCACATACAGAAAGAAAAGGAACATGCCATAGTGGCCTTAAATCAAGCACAAGAGGAAGTTATAGAGAAATGCATGATTGTGCAATAGGAGAAGGACACTCTTCAAGCAAAGTTTGAAGGAGAGAGAGCGTAGATCCAATAGGAGAAAGAAACACTGCTCCCGGAGCAGGTCAGAGTAAAAGAAGAATTCAATAGAGCACTTCACTCTATGATAGGCTTGGAGAAGAAGGAGGAAGAACCAATAGAAAATCAAGTAGAATGTCTCGTGGAAGCCATCAAACAAATTCAACAGAGAATCACAGATCTAGAGCTAAGAATAGTGCCCAGTACTCCACAGGGTGTGCGAGATCAAAGAGAAGCGATTGCTCGAGGCACAGTTGAAAGAATCAAGGGCCTCACCATGGAATATAAACAACTGAGTGATCACAGTGCCCAGACCTATGAGTGAGTCACTGAGGATCCTGAATTGAAGGCACTGGAGGTACAACTCCAGGAGGTGAAGCAACAAGAAGAATTAGTATAAGCACACTTAAAGCCCCTATCATCCATTGAGAGGATGAAGCGATACCAAGAGAAGTGCACTGCTCAACAAAAGGTCCACACCATTCACAATAGAGTCATGGAAGTGACTTAGAGGCTCCAACCTATGCAAGATGAGGCTTGCCAACTGTTTGCAAAGATCGAGGGCTGAGGAGCAGAACTAGAGAAAGTTTTCATTGCAGCTGAACAACGTTTAGAGGGACTTGTCAATGAAGCAGCCATCCAAGAGTTCACTGAACATGAAGCCGTGGCACAACAACAGGTCGAATAATCTCAAGCCAAGCTTGAGGCTTTTGAGGCAGAGATACCTAGATCATAGTGATTCAGGATGAGTCACATGTGAGTGTTGGGGGCCTGTTGGCCCTTGCCAATTTTTGAGAACCCTTGGTCATGTTTGACCTAAATTTGGAACTTCGACAGGCTGTCGAAGGTGGAGTGCAAGACAAAGAGGGGATCGCTGGATGTCGACCCCTTTTTAGGGATTTTTTGGTTTTGGGATTATGTAATGGGTATGGGGATGTTGACCCATGGGTTTACCCATGCTTGGGCCCCTTTTTGTAATGTATAAATCGAAAGTTAGGCGATGTAAGAGAAAGAAAAAAAGGAGGAGGGAAAACCTAGTAAATCGGCTTAGTGCGGAGCTAGATGCTTTGTGCATACTATGTGTGAGACTTGTAGATCTAAGTGCAAGTGATTGTAAGAATTTTCTATGTAGACTGTGTAAGAAGGCTTTGTGCTGTGACCTAACTCGGGGAAGGAGGATCTAGTGAAGTGTGGGAAGATCTCCTATCCTATGTGGAGCAGGGTGCTTTGGCTCTGTGCATGTAACTGATTGAGGAATCTAATAAAGAAGACAAAGAGTTGGTGGACGTAGCCCCAGGGTGGGGGTGAACCATGTATATCATGTGTTGTGATTGCTATGTGCTTTATGGTTGTTATTTTATCTATGTGATTGAATGGTTAGTGCTCTAATATATGATTAGAAGGATCCAATATGGTAGATTAGTGCTGAATAATGTGAATGAATGCTATATTTGATCTATTTTAGTATGCTTAGTGCTTGAATCTATTTGATCTGTGTGAATACTGTGCTGATGATCTAGTAGGGTTTAGCTGCGCTGTAAACTGAGACTGAATATTGACAAATCATAATTGCTAAGTGCTTTGTTAAGGTGTTACAATCATATATCTATGTCCCAGCTAAGGTTGCAGACATCTGGGTCCTGTAGCCACCCTTGCCTCTACCTTGGGTGAGACTTCATTTGCTTCACAGGTGTTGCTGGAAGGGTCGTTAGTTAGGGTTTTGTTGGTGTGCTGTTGTAGCATTGAAACCTAGGTCTTCCCTTGTGCCAACAGGGAGCTGTACAATTGAAGGACTTAGGAGGTACATAACTCAAAGGGATGATCAATGGGATCTAACTGAAGCTGTATAAGGTCATTTGACCACCCACAACTTGAAATTCGCCGCACAGTAAAAAAACAAAATGCAGGACATAAAAAAGTAACAATAAAGTCATAGTGTGTCAAAAATAGAATGAGCATTCACACTCGACAATACAAGCCCAATGTACACTCTACAATATGAGCCTGATGGAGACAAGGCCAATGGTCACCACAAAGAGAAAACAAGCAGAAAAGGCAGATACGACAAAAGAAGCACCAACCAATGGCGGCTATCGAAATTTAATGCCAAAAATGACTTACGGGGCGTCGCATTAATCGTGCAAACTAGAGACAAAAAGGGAAATAAATGGAAAGTATGAAGGAACCAATGGTTCAATTAACTAATAATAGCGGTAACATCTCTAACAATCTTCACACAACACCGATACAAAGAAAGGACGAGGGAGCATAAAGGTTATTGCAAAATTGGAAAATGCACAGAGTGATATTAAACAGAGAGTGAAGGTTGGAGAGGTTTTAGAGGCTACTAAGCTCGGAGAAAGACAACTTTACCACCATGGCACCACCCAAACAGGGTGTTATCACCATAACAATTTTCATATAGGATCCAAGTCTCAAAAATTTAGCAAGATCTACATCGTCGAGGAAGCGTAATAGTTTGGAGAATTGATAATTTAGAGGACCATGACATATCTGGAGGCGTATGGAAAAATATAGTGGAGGCGCCAAAGGTATAACTCGACAAACCTTCGATTGTAAAATGACCCAGATCAATGGCCGGGGCCCATCTTAGGTGGTGAACTTGCAGGGGACTTAACCATGTAAAGGCGGACTGGGAAAAACCATTATGGTTTTTAAAATGGATGTGCAACGCCTCTAGAGATACATTGGGGTGAAAGGCGGTTTGCCTAAAACCACTTTCACAAAAGCCTCGATGTCACATGTTTCAATACATCAAATGAACCACTTGTGGGGTGGGTGACGGCTGGTCAAAATCACCCCGCTTCACTCGTTTGATACTTCATAGTCGTATGATGACAGGCAAACACTGCCATATAACGAACTTGAAAGCTAATAATTTGAAATAGATTAGCCAAGCGTGGTAAATCAACGTACCTGCAAGTGACTATGTCAGTGATTCATGATTGGAATTCTATAACTACCGATTCTCAAGTATGAGGGTATCATCTCATTCGTAAGATCGAATCTCTAATTTTTTAAGGAACATCTTGGTGTCCATGATATTGGGATACATGGACAAGGCCAATCAATCCATATGCAGTCAAACAGGTCATTCAAGTAACATGGTGGGTTTATCTACTAGTAAGAAGGAAAGGGAAATTGCACATATATTAGCAACTAAATTCCATACAGAACCTGCTATAGACCCAATATTAGAAGTCATGCTAAATCCCATCATGAAGGACCTAATCATCAATAGGCCAGCTGTGAAAAATAAATAGAGAAAATGACAGAAGGCATAAAACATGGCCGAAATTGCTGAAAGCATTGGGGAGAACCAACCGGCCTGGTTGGTCACTCTAAAGGAGGAGATCGATGAGATGAAATAAATTATCAAACTGGAATAAGTACATCTCAGCATGTTTTGGACAGATGGCAGTCAAAGAAAAGGGCCCAGATATGATAGACATGTTCCTAATGGTCCCTTAAAAATAGGATAGCGGTTATTCTAAATTATTCCTTTTTGTAACTTATCCCTATTTTTAGAATTATGGGGAAGTCTGAATATTTTGAATTCCATGAGAAATTCCTATATATATAGTATCTTGAAGATATGGAAAGGATGGAGAAAAGAGGAGCCTACCCTCTGTGCAGGAAGACTTTGTAAATTTTGGGGCTAGAATGAATATATAAATGCAGAGGCAGATTTTGGATTGTTTATGAAAAGATTCTAACTGGCAGTGATATGAGTCTTGTTTTCCCCTCATAGTACGTATTTCCTGTAAGCATATATTTCATTTACACTTCTTTCTGTCTAAATTGTAGATTTATAGGCCCATAATTCATTACTTGATGCTCTTGGCTTAGCAACTTAGACTATGTTTCTCTCTTCTTAACTTATTTAGAATTCATCTCTGTAATGCTCTGATGTAGTTATGTGTTTCTGTTTCTTTTGATGTCATGCAAAATTTTCAGAGATAAAATCAGACTCACTGCCTGATTTAGCCTTTTCCTCTGAATAATTCTTAGTTTTTATAATGTGTTCTATTTATTCCAGACCCCATAGCCCAAATGTTATCTTCTTTTTTCCAGTCATTTTATTAAAATTTCCCCAAAAAAACTAAAACTAGCCACCGATTTCCATAGATATACCCAGTGACATGAGAGAGACCTCTTTGAGTTGAGCAGGCTAGTGCCTCAGCTCTAAATCTGGTTGAAATAGTTACCTCTGTCATTTTTCTATTCAGTTGGACAAAATTTACAAAGTGCTAACATTCTGGTGCCATTGCAGGGGATGAAATTAAAACATTTTCTCGGGGAAAAATGACATGGTTGAGTTCTAAGGTCTGAGAGCAGCAGGCACTTAGGAACATATTGGATGTACTCCTGCTCTTGCAAACCCACACATAAAAATTAGTTTGAAGGTGATTCCACTGGTAGAAGAATCCATAAATTCAAATCTTCAATGGCGACTCCATTCTCAATGCAGAATCCAGCTTCCAAAACATTATTGGTGAATCCACTCAAGCTTCAAATGCAATTCAGAGACTTCAATAGAAGGAGAGTTCCCTTGATAGGGGAGTGGGAATGTATCATGGAGGAAAACAGGTACTCAAAATGGGATCTCTTCCAAAGTAGTTTACTATTTGTTATAATTTACTTCTTTTCCTTCCTTGAGCATGCCAAACAATTTTTCCTTTACCTGTTGCATTTGGATGACAATCATGAAAAAATTGCAATCATTTATCATCCTCTTAAAGTTGCACATGCATACCTCCACTGGATCATTGATTTCCATAAGAGTTTTACAGCCAGGCCATGTGATGACCATGACCAAGTCGATGAACCCCATGAAGCCAAGGCCGATGTCTCTTCCCCTGTTCCTAGTCCAACATCCTCCAAAGCCCAAAATAGATACATACCCTTGAAACTACCCCAAGTCCTCCACGATTTCCCTCCAAATCACCATGAATATCTACTTGTTTTTGATGGAGAACCTAATGTCATCTCAGCTGAAAAGCACATCCAAGGGTTTGAGCATTTTATAGGTTTATTTGAGATTAACCATGATGATGTTTGTATGAGGGCCTTCTCTCAATCCTTGAAAGGGGACACCAAAGTTTGGTTTAAAAAATTGCATCCAGAAACAATTAGGTCATGGGAGGAGTTGAAAAATGTTTTTCTAAATTTTTCGGGCAAGGAAAAATATTTGGATATACAACTCATTGAGTTCTATGCCTTGAAAAGGCAGGGAAATGAAACTATCTCTATATTTAGTAGAAGGTTTTCCAGTATCTATTATAAATTGTCTGAAGAAATCTGACCCACTGAAGCCGTTGCCATGCTCCATTATGCAACTACTCTTCATCTAGATCTGTGTTTCCTCCTGATGGAAAGGAGACCTAAATACTTACAAAAAATGTTCAATGATGCACAAGACATTCAACACGATATCTAGGCATGTGAATAGACTCGAGATGAGAAGTTAGATGCCAAAGAAAATAAAAGAGATTATCAACAAAAAATGGTTGATTGGAACCTTGAGCATAGAGTTGACCAGATCATAAGCCCTCTTGAATTTCCCAATACCAATGATGTTGAAAAAAATTACGTCCCACTTGTTGAAAGAGAAGGTGCTAATTTAGTTTCTGATCCATCCCATGATAAGCAAGGGGATGATTATTTCATGTATTCATTTATATATAATCAAGAGGATAAGTGTACAAATTAGTTTGTCGAAGAACAGGTTGATGTTCCAAGTTTGTTCTTGTTACATGAACTTGCATATGTTAGTGATCTGCCTGTATATGACAAGTATGAATATGATTATGATATTGAAGACGTTCTTTTTCAGTAGTATAGTGAGATAAATCAACCTACATATCACAGTTATAAATAACAAAGTATTGGGTCAGCTGAAGAAAATTCTCTACCTTTGTGCTTTGTTGCATTTGAATTGTTGAAAGAGAATTCTAAGATTATTGTGGAGGAAAATGAATTTGCGCTGATATAAAATCATAATAAATCAATGGAACAAATTAATAAGATGTTGCAACATTCTTCTCATGTGTTTTCCATCAGTTTAGAGGTGCAATCATTAGTTGAAGATGAAACTGAAAATGAGCATGTTCAGAAATATGCCCACAGTAAAGAGATCTAAGAAAGTATCGAATCATGTGAGATAACACTACCACTATGTTTTGCTTCTTTCAAATTATTGAAGAAAAATATTTGTAATGTCTCAAGTCAGAAATCCACTGGACATGATGGTGAATACAAAGAGAGAAGTAGACTTGCCAGTAATGATAACCATATTGATGATCACATAAAAAGTTATTTTAGCTCATATTTGCAGCCTATGCTCATCTATCAGCCTGAAAAAGAAGAATAAGATGCTCACGAGATTGTTTTTCAAGGCCATTACCATTCGCCTGAAACAAATGTGGTTATTCAACAATGTCTCTAGCATGACAAAGTGTTTCAAAATTGTCTTTATTCCCCTAAGAATGACGTATTGGTTCAATTTCTAAACAACATAGAAAAAGATGAGGGTTTTGAAAATACATCGATGAGAAGTCTGGACTGTGAAATAGTTCATGATGTCATGTTTTTGCATTTGCAAGAATATTATGAGCAAGAAATTATTTCTATTAATTCATTTGAAAGTCAAAATGGCAGTCCTCAAACAAATTTCTAGAAGTTTAATGAAACCAAATTAGAATTGTTTGATGAACAAGAGGATAGCCTTGATGCACATAATATGGCTGTCATATTTGAAGATGTTCAAGAATGTATGAATGTTTTTCTTGAGATGCATGGAGAAGTAGACAAACCTATTGCTTCCATTTCATTTGAAAATGTTCTCAAAACAGAAGAAATAAAGCAAGAACAACAAACACTTATGAAAGAGTCTTGTATTTTTGTTTTTTTCTCACCAAGAAGAAATGATTTGTCATGGTTTTCAAGATCCGGTGGCCATCCTATTATAGTCATCAGTGAAGGAGGAGTTTGTTTCATTCATAACCTCAGATTTTGGATTCAAATTTTGTTTTTAGCTGCAATCTTTTACATTTGTCTACCTTCTTAAGAAAGATGTGAGTAGAGAAAAATCAGGAAGCCAATTGCTTGATTGGTTACATTGGCACTTTAGAATCACTTGATTGAGTATTCATTTCATCATTTTAGGGTAGGTAGGAATGTAAAAATAATCTTGTTGGACAAGCATTTTTCAGTTTATATTTCCAATATTGTGTACAGTCAGTTTCAGTAGTATATTCAGTGTTCAGTATCCAGTTGAGAGCAGCGTGTAGAGTTTGGATTTTGGCAGACACTAGTGATATGGTAGGAGTAGGGTACACACACATGTTTTGGGATCAGCCTAATGGATCAGGCACCGGGTCTATGAGTTCTTTGCTACCTCACAGGGAGGATACCATCCCTAGTTGGAGCCTATGTTATCACCATAACAATTTTCAGACAGGATCCAAGTCTCAGAAATTTAGCAAGAGCTACATCATTGTGGAAGCATAATAGTTTAGAGAATTGATAATTTAGAGGACCAGGACATATCTGGCGACGTATGGAAAAATATAGAAGAGGTGCAAAAGGTATAACTCGACATACCATCGATTGTAAAACGACCCAGATCAACAACTGGGGCCCATATCGGGTGGTGAACTTGCATGGGACTTAACCATGTAAAGGAGGACCGGGGAAAACCATTGTGGTTTTTAAAATGGACACGTGACGCCTCCAGAGATACATCGTGACAAAAGGTGGTTTGCCTAAAACCACTTTTGCAAAAGCCCCAATGTCACATGTTTCAATACGTCAAATCAACCACTCGTGGCGTGGGTGACGGCTGGTCGGAATCACCCTACTTCACTCATTCGATACTTCACATTTGTATGATGATAGGTGAACGCCGCCATATAACGAACTCGAAAGATAATCATTTGAAATATATTAGCCAAGCGTGGTAAACCAACGTACCTACAGGTGACTCTGTCAGTGATTCATGATTGGAACTCTATAACTACCAATTCTCAAGTATGAGGGTATCATCTCATTCGTAAGATAGACTCTCTAATTTCTGAAGGAACATCTTGGTGTCCATGATACTGGGATACATGGACAAGGCCAATCAAGCCATATCTAGTCAAACAAGTCATTCAAGTAACATGGTGGGTTTATCTACTAGTAAGAAGGAAAGGGAAATTGCACGTATATTAGCAACTAAATTCCATATGGAACCTGGTATAGACCCAGGATTAGAATTCATGCTAAATCTCATCATGAAGGACCTAATCAATGATAGGCCAACTATGAAAAAGAAACAGAGAAAATGACAGAAGACATAAAGCATGGCCGAAATGACTGAAAGCATTGGGGAGAACCAACCGACCTAGTTGGTCACTCGAAAGGAGGAGATGGCTGAGATAAAATAAATTATCAGACTGGAATAAGTACATCTCAACATGTTTTGGATAGATGGCAGTCGAAGAAAAGGTCCCAGATATGATAGACCTATTCCTAACGGTCCCTTTAAAATAGGATAACGGTTATTCTAAATTATTCCTTTTTGTAACTTATCCCTATTTTTAAAATTATGGGGAAGTTTGAACGTTTTGAATTCCAGGAGAAATTCCTATATATATATATATAGTATCTCAAACATATGGAAAGGATGGAGAAAAGAGGATCCTGCCCTCTGTGCAGGAAGACTTTGTAAATTTTGGGGCTAGAATGAATATATAAATGCAGAGGCATATTTTGGATTGTTTATGAAAAGATTCTAACTGGCAGTGATATGATTCTTGTTTTCCCCTCATAGCACGTATTTCCTGTAAGCATATATTTCATTTACACTTCCTTTTGTCTAAATTGGAGATTTAGAGGCCCATAATTCATTATTTGATGCTCTTGGCTTAGAAACTTAGACTATGTTTCTCTCTTCTTAACTTATTCAGAATTCATCTCTGTAATGCTCTAATGTAGTTATGTGTTTCCTTTTCTATTGATGTCATGCAAAATTTTCAGAGATAAACTCAGACTCATTGCCTAATTTATCCTTTTCCTCTGAATAATTCTCAAGTTTGATAATGTGTTCTATTTATTCCAGACCCCATAGCCCAAATGTTATCTTCTTTTTTCTAGTCATTTTATTAAAATTTCTCAAAACAAACTAAATTTAGCCACTGATTTCCATAGATATACCTAGTGACATGAGAGATCCTTCTCTGAGTTGAGCAGGCTAGTGCCTCAGATCTAAATCTGGTTGAAACAGTTACCTCTGTCATTTGTCTATTCAGTCAGACAAAATTTATAGAGTGCTAACACAGGGTGAACCGATCCAGACTTCCAGACGACCCTGAAGTAGTATCATAACATAATCGCAATTGTAGGGAAGGGAAAAACAACCATCTCAGCCCCCATAATTCATCAATGTGGAAAAAATCCCATCGCCAGATACAACACCAGGAAGCCCCACACCCATTGTGGAGGAAACCCAACAGAAATCACCAGTGGACATGGACATTGATATGCCAGAAGATGGACAGGGTCGATAGGATGAGGACGTAGCTAGCGAAGTGTAACTCAAAAACCCTATAGAATCCCTGAGAGTCAATGGGATGGCTCCAAACTAGGAAGAAATGGCCGCAATGGAAGACTCACAAACAACCACGTCAGAACATCCGCAAGAGGGAGCAGTGGAAGATGTCACTGGTCAACTAGAGGAGTATTTCAAAGAACACACAATGGAGGCTGGAACCTTGAGTCAACCACCACAGCGAAAAGGAAAGGAGTCGATACCTAGGTCACCATGCAGGAAACTTGCTGCAACAATTGTCTTACCATGCATACAGGAAGGGGTTGGTGTACCAACAAATTTTTTAGGCTATGTAGAGAAATTGAGGTACTCGAACCATGATGTAATGAAGATGGACAAGTTCCCAGAGTTCGCTAAGCAATTCTACCTACAGACTGTGGGTATAGGACCCTTTAGGGAACCAATCAATCAACCAATCTAATGGGCAACAAGATTCGCCAAAACCAAGATTCTAGGTTTGTTGGACCTACCACACTTTGGGAGAGGCCAGTATGCAAACAAATGCATCAAGCAATTGATGGAGGTCACACATGGCATATATTTATGGCTTGAACAGGTCGTCTTGATAGATGTATAACTCATCGCATACATCAAAGGGCTTCCATCACTGGGCGTGGATCCCGCACAATTCCTCGAGGACAAAACAAAGCAGAAAGCACTGGCCGAGAAGATGAAGAAGAAATATGGCACCGAAAGGGGGTTGCGCAGAATCATTATTAGGTGTATTAGTAACATCACGACAAGAATGGCCACAAAAATTATGGCATGCAAGTTGCTCAGGAAATGTCACAAGGAGGAAGTCCCGACCAGGGTTGTCACAGCTATAGCACAATGTGCCAAGGGCACCACACTCATCTGGGCCCCTTATTTGCTGAATTTGTTCCTAGACGACTACAAGGATGCGCATGATCTAGGGACATAATTTAATTATTCATGGCTACTCATCTTGATAGCCGTGATGGGATGGAAGGAGCCGAAATATTCATTTTTTTCAACCAGACCCAAACCCTGCCACAAAGCGCAGTACGTATCGCTTGGAGCCACTTCAGATGCCAAGGATAGAAAAGAGAATGCAACTATATTCGAAGGTTATCTTCACGACATATGGGACACCATCACCAACACTTGGAGGGTAACACCGGAATTTGTTTCACAGTATTAGGGCATAGCCAACTTCAAAGATACTAGAAATGCGATGTGGATATAGGCACATAAGCACCCTAACAATACATGGCTACAACTGCGTTATTGCATCATGAAGGCGGACACAAAAATGGCTATTAAGGATTGGGAAGATGACTGGAGGATTCCAATCCTCATTCGAGAAATACCTGTAGAGATAGAGGAGGAGGAGGTAAGACAGGAACACACACATGCTGAGGAGGTAAGACAAGAATAGAAACAACCTGAGCAAGTAACAATGCCCAAGAAACCAAGGACAGGTCAGAACAAGGCATAATATAAGAAAGGGGGGACATCCACGACAAGCATCCATACAGGGAAGAAGAACAACACACAGGCAACATAGGTAAAACAGAAACAGGCGGACGTGGCACATAGAACTACGTCAAGTGCTTCTCCACAAGAGCAAGGCCAGACTAAGAGGCCAATCATCTAGACAAGGGGTGCACGCAATAAAGAGAAGGCACACAAAATACCCCCATAATACACAATCATTGAGGATGATGTGTACATGGTGGCTCAAATGATCCACGATTGCACAGTCAAGGATTTTGAGAATGCTGCATGCCAAAGGGACATAATTGAAGAAGAGCTACCACACATATGACAACTCCTCAGGAAGCTCAGAGAAGTGCAGACAACCGACAATAGCGTAGAAACAAACCTGTTAGCATCAAAGATAGGAGGTGAACCTGGATCAAGCGAGTAGGACAGGATCCAGACGATAGCACAATCGAGATCAACATTTCACGTCACACCCAACATGTTGTGCATGGATGAAATCATGGGGCAGAAAACCCTAAAGGACTTAGCTCAACTATAGTTGGTATTTACGCGGATACCAACCAAGGCCTTGTATAAACTGCAAGTTAGTGTTACACAGGAGGTACATTCTCATGCACGCATAGATGCAATGGAATTGCAATAGACAAAGGATAATCGGGATGGCCTGGAATTGGTACTTGAGTAGGGCAAGCTCGAGACCAAGGATGAGAAGGAACGCATGAAGGGGATGAAGCAGAAAGTGGTCATAGCCTATGAGAAAATCCCAAAGAATGCGCAGATGGACGAACTCACGATGATAGAGAATATTGATTAGATTGTGCAGACAATCGATCAATACCAACAAGAGATCGAGCATCTCCAGGAAAAAATCACACCTACTACTCCGCCAGTGGTGAAGGAGAAAAGGAAGAAGGAGGCAACTGCATAGATAAAAGAGATAGAACAACAAGTCCACGCGGTGACTGACTTGTTCAAGAAAGAAGTACAACTCTCGATGAAGTTGGAAGAGGATCAACAGGTCCAACAGTGGGACCAGGAAGGTGAAAGGATAAGTGAAACTATCTAGGACCTCAAGTAGAGGTAGAAGACAATGCCGATCTCATAGCATGTTAAAGGGGCACAGGACATGAAGAAACTGCAGGCATAACTCATAACTGTGCAGACATAGAAAAAGGAGCATCAGGCTTAAATGGAACCACTCCAGGAGCGAGTAGCAGAGGTCATTGCATAGGAAGAGGAAGCCAAAACATATATGGCACAAACCTAGGCATAATGTGCAACGATGGTTAGTGACGATATTGCAGTGCAAATACTGGCAGCACTCAAGGAGAAGACTGCGTAGGCCCAAATGCAAGCAACAGAGCTCATGGAAAAGTTCCAAGTTATGATAAGATAGATTGATGAAGCACACAAGGATTAGGTGGCTTTGGACAATCCACATGTCAGTGTTGGGGGCCTATTGGAAGCAGGCCGAATTAGAAAGAAAGGCTATTTTGGGAACAAAGGAATGCACGAGGAAAGTGACTGTTGGAAGGAAGAGAAGCATGCACACATGCATGGAAGACCTAACAATGTTAGGGTTAGGGTTTTTGTAATAAATTGTAATGGTTGATGAGCTAGAAACATATATATATCTAGGAGAGTAGTTGGAGAGGAGAAGAGAGACGACAGAGGAAGGAGTTCTGTTTTGATAACTAGTTGTAGTACTTCTGTCATAGGACCTAATTTTGTAAGTTGTTGAGCTGTAGAGGGCCAGAATGGTAGATATTGAGGGTTAGATCATAGGCTGAGGAGCCTGGTGTGATCTAGTCTGCCTCATAATAGATCTCGACCTGATTGAGGATGAGTTTTAAAGTGTGCAGTGCTGTAGTTTTGGAACTACCATAATGGAAGAGCTTGAGAGGCAGATATTTGTGGACATAGCCCAAGAGGGGGTGAACCACGGTAAAACCTATGTTATGTGATTGAATGATTGCATCTCTCTTATTGTATATGAGTAGATATTAGAATGATGTATGAATGAATTAATGAATATGATTACATTACATACATGAATGAGAATGCTAGTATATTGCTTAATAATTAAATAGAACTCTCAGTGCACACTTCACAGATCTCCATCCAGTCCTGAACTGCAAGCACTTGAGTATTGCAGTCACCCATTAAGACTATCTTGGGTGAGACTGTGTAGTGCACTCTGTGTACTGCGTTGCCTTCTAGTTGACCAGGAGGGTCGATAGTTGTAGAGGCTTTGTTGAATCCCTAGTAGACTTGAACCTAGGTCAATCATGTTAAAGGTTTAACTCAGATAAATCAACCAACAATTGGTATTGGTATGCGATGGTATGCAATGGTATTGGTATCCAATGGTATTGGTATCCAATGGCATGAAATGGTATGCATTGGTATCATATAGTATGTTATGGTATGCATTGGTATTTACATTGGTATTGGCATGCAATGGTATGCAATGGTATTGGTATGAAATGGTATGCATTGGCATGTTATGGTATGGTATGGTATGCAATCACATGGAATGACATTGGTATGCAATGGTATTAGCAATGATATTTATTATGCATTGGTATGGTATGGTATGGTATGAATTGGTATTGGCGTTGGTATGTAATGGTATTGGTTTGAAATTGTTATCCAATTCTATGCAATGGTATGCATTGGTATGGTATGGTATGCAATGGTACACGCTGGTATGCATTGGAATGAAATGGTATTGATATCCAATGGTATTCAATGGTATTGGTATGTAATGGTATGAAATGGAGGGGATTAAATGCACCAAATTATTATGTTATATCCATCTCTCACCTTTGCACTTCTCTCCTTTCCTCTCTAAGCTTAGAGAAGACAGAACACTCATTCTTGCAATGTCAATGCTCAATTGTTCCCATACTTCTTCCTAATTGACTAACACAACTAATTACTAACATAATGACCAACTCTATCCATCGCTCATCCTTGGAGACGGGGTTGAGGTCTAGAGAAAGGGAAAGTTAGGTGCTAAATTAGGTGAAATTTTCACCCCAAAATGAACCAATCCATTTTTCCACGAGGAATGAAATCCTTAGCCTCAACAATATATTCGTCGAATATAATGAGGATGCTTCTTGGGATAAAATATGAATGATCATGAAATTTTTCCTAAGGAACATCAAGGGAATTCATGGCCTCTTGGATGTCCTCATTAGAATAAAAAACATGGGCTACTGGAGTAGACAAATATAGGGGTATTGTTGCAATAGGCAAGGGTATGGAAGGTTCCATCCAAGGACCAATGTCGACACTATAGGTTAAAAAACAAATTGCAGTAATGGAACCAACAAAGAAATAAATAACATATTCAAATAAAGTCTTAGTCTTGTGGACTTGAAGAGGGTTAACCTATAAGAAGGCACTCAAAAGTGGTTTTGGGACAGTGTCATTTCCAAAAGAGAAATAAGGGTTCTCTATAATGATGGAACTGACTCATGATGAGATGGTGTAAACAAGGATGGATTCCAAAAAATGGATTAGGGGTAGAGGTCTCCTATAAAATCCAATCAAGAATGAATCCTTTAAAATGTAGTGGGATATGTTCATTATTGTTGGAAATGATGTAGTGGCTAAAACGATGGATAAGTGGCTAATTTTTTTGGCCAATAGTAGGCACTAAATTGGGTGCAATAACATCATATTTAGCGCCTACTATTGGCCAAATAAATCTAATCATTTTGGGGCATATGTAGCGCCCACTATACAAAGAAAATAAAAATTAAAACATCCCATGTGCAATGAAAATCCATTCGTAAGCTTGCTGACTATACAAAGAAAACAAAAAAATTAAAGCAAATGAAAGCGGGGTCATCCCTCTCCCTTATTGTATTGAATTTCCCCACTTTTATAAGTTCATCCAAAGTTCAAGCCAGTCGCTCACTTTCCAAGGACATAATACATCCCATGATCAATTGATAAAGGCTATCCCATCCAATCCCATTACAACGATAGTGGATACTATTAGCACTAGAAATCACCTTCAGATTACATAAAAGGTAATCCCAGTACACATCAGTTTATACAGTAAATGTAAATGAGTTTTAGGTGGTCAAATGGAGAATACTCAATGATAATAACATTCTAACTCAAAAATATGAACTAGAATGCATAAGCAATTGAGGTTTGGAATCAACTTCAGTCAGTAAGTTGGAGTAAGGGTGAATAAAGTGAAGACTTTGGTGAGAAGAGTGTAGAGGTTCTCCATGGATGTCAGGTCTTCCAACAGCCTAAGGAGGAAAAACTTAAACACAAGATCCTCTTGGATTCAAATTTCAAGGAAAATGAAAGAAATCATAACAACACTATAATCAAGCATTCATCATAATACAGTTACAACAATTCATGTGAATTAGTCATTCATGAACTCTCTCGGCATCAGAGGAAAATAATATGGGGTAAGAAATTTGACTTAGATTAATCAAGAAGTCTCAAATCAAATACATAACCAGAGAACCAGTGTTCTTCATCAAAATATTATAATAGCAGGGAGCCTAGCTCAACCATTCAACCTTAACGAAATACTAAAATTTCCTATATATACTCAGAAATGTTGCAACCACCAGGAGTATGATCACACCACCGCATTAATGTTTTCATTCGACGCCTGCTCTGTCAGATTGTGTAGGCCTCCTCCTATCATATTTGAGCTAGGCACAGTTATGTGCTTTATAGGAAAATATGTCCATAAAGAAGCTTCAGATTGAAAATTTTCCTTCACGACCACTCTGTGCATGTTTTCCATTTATGGAGTGAGATGAGGTCTCAACTGCCACCCCTATCTTCAATAACTACCTTCATGGGATCAGGACGAGGCCTGAAACTTATGAATGCTCAGACGATGCTCACGACTTATGAGATTCAATCTTGACGTCTCGAGGCCATGCTGATCTTTTTCTATGACCAATATGGGCGCTTTCAACCTTTGGCATAGCTCCTTTTCATCGCTCCATCTTGCATACAACCTCGGGTCATAAATTGGCGCTGATATCCAAGGCACTTCGGTATTTCATCTTTCAGGAGTCTTCATTCCAGTTGATTTTAAATATTTCAATGCCCAAACTTGCGAAATAGCCTTATTCAGATCAACGATCAGACTTGCTTTGAATTTGACGGCCACGATTTCTTCCTCGAAAACCCCATTCGCCAACCAATCAATGTTAAAAACTTTGATTCGTGAAACCATGGATCCTTTTATTTGGTGCCACGTATCCCTCTGAATCAAACGACTCCTGTTGATTTTGGGTTTCGGGAGTTCATACCTTTGACGAACAACTTTAACAATATTTCAAATTCCTGATTGCCATGATTATTTTTCCACTGTTGATCTCTCCTAATGAGACCTACGACCCAGATTATATCTCTGCTCGACCTTTTGAGTTGGTCTGCGAAAAGGAGAGAGACAGGGAAAAATTATAGTCTTAGGTAGAAACCACAAACCCACAGGACTTTGACAAGTTCATGTGATAACATTTGGCTCCACAGGGATAGCGTGCTCCCTACGAGCTGCCAAGAATAAGTAGTTCCAGTTCCTTAGCTGTTGGGTTATGGATTCATTTATTAAAACCAAAGGTAAAATAAAAGAAGATATTTACAATGACATGGGAAGCCACTCCTGGCTTAAGTAAAAAAATTCTTTAGAAAATGCCCATTTACAGCGCTACCAAAAACTTCAACATCCTCCAAATCCTGCAACTTGTAAGTGTTATTTGAAAAAACCTCAGAAATTTTTAAGGGGCCAATCCAAAAGGCCTAAAACTTATCGTGCTTGCCTTTATCTTGTTTAGGTGCATCACACTTGAGTACTAGATTTCCTAACTGAAAATCCTCTTTGGTCACTTTCTTATCAAAGGCCTTCTTGATATTCTGTTGATGGTCATGTGCTTTGTCCAGTAGTTTCTCCCTCGTCTGCTACACTTCTATGAGCTATTGTATTCTTCTGATCATATCATCAGGTTCCCCTTGGTAGTTTTGGAAGAATTTTTCCACAGGCAAGGCAAGATGAGAAGGAAAAATGGCCTTAAATCCATACACAGTATGGAAAAGAGAGACATCAATGGCTCTCTTTGTTATCACTCTATCATCCCATAAAGAAAATTTAAGCTTTGAATCCCATGCCTTCTTGTTGTCCTCTAACAATATTTTGATGATCTTAATAAGGGTCTTGTTAGAGGACTGTTCCATTTCATTCCCTTGGGGATAGTAAGAAGTAGAGTGGATCAATGTGATTCCAAACTGTTCACAAAACTTAATCAATGGTTTAGCCTTGAAAGATGCAACATTATTGTTATAACCCTAGATTGCACCACACATGCTTACCTAGCATCAGGCCAACTCATATCCCTTCATTGCCAACACATCTGCTGAACAACCTCTTTGAAAATCCTCTTAGGCAAAGGCACACACGCCCTAACCCACTACTGCACACGGGTGAACCCTGGCAGGCCTACTACAGCCCGCGTTTACCTAACAAAACACAAAAATAGGAAAGTTGCCGACGGGACAAAAAGCTATGGGTCAGTTAACTGAAACTCCTGACCATGCATGGCTAAGAGTTCGTCCAAAACCCTAGCTCCTTCTAGCCTATAAAAGAAGGGGTAGGGGTACAATTTATGTTGAGGGAAATATGGCGACTATCGCTGAAACTATACCTATCAACATCTCCCAAAACCCTGGCGTCATGGAGAATGTCTTCGTCAGAGTGGATTGCTCCCCCGAAGAGATTCAAATTTACATGGATCTTTTCAAAGAATTCCACGATGTTTTTGCCTGGTCTTATGGGGAAAGGCCAGGCATCGATCCGAAAATAGTTGAACATGAAATCACAACGTACCCTGATGCTAAGTCTGTTCAACAAAAACTTCGTCCAGTCAATCCTAAGAAAGCAACAACCATCAAGAGTGAGGTTTAGAAATTGCTCAAGGCAGGGTTTATTTACCCTATTCATTTGACTCAATGGGTGTCAAACCCCGTGCCAGTCGATAAAAAACAAGGCACGATTCGTGTATGTACCGATTTCCATGATTTGAACAAGGCATGTCCAAAAGATAATTATCCAACCCCATTCATCGACCAGATCATTGATGAATGTGCCAGTTGTGAAGCCTTTTCGTTCATGGATGGTTTTTCGGGCTATAATCAAATTCAAATCAAACCTGAGGACCAACACAAAACAACATTCATTTGTCCGTGGGGTACATTCGCCTATCGAAAGATGCCTTTTGGCCTCAAGAATGCTAGAGCCACTTTCCAGCGGGCCATGTCTTTTGCGTTTCACGACCTCAAACATATAGTCGAGGCCTATCTAGATGATTTGGCATCACACTCTCGCAAGCAAAAGGATCATCCTATGCACCTCTGACTAATCTTCGAATGCTGTCGCTACTTCAGGATTCGCTTGAATCCCAACCAGTGCAGCTTTTGCGTCATGTCAGGACGTTTTTTAGGTTTCATCGTGTCAACAACAGGGATCATGGTCGATCCTCTTAAGGTGGAGGCAATAATCCAATTGCCCCTCCCCACACACAATCTTACAACTTCAAAGTCTTCAAGGCAATGCGAACTTCTTACAACGCTTCATTGCCAACTATGCCGAAATCACCAAGGGATTTATGCATTTACTGAAGAAATATGTTCCCTTTTTCTGGGATGAAGCCGCTCAATGCTCTTTCGACACATTAAAACACGCCCTCACTACCACACCTCTGCTACGGCCACCTAATTATAACAAAGACTTCTTATTATATCTGGCTGTCGTAGAGTCAACCATAAGCATGGTTTTAGTTCAGGAAGATGATTCATTTTCAGAATACGTGATCTATTACCTGAGCCAAGTCCTTGTAGGACTGGAACTTAATTATTCCCATCTCGAAAAACTTGCATTGGCAGTAGTCCATGCTATTCAATGGTTCCGTCACTATGTTCTGTTTCGTAAGACCACCATTGTTACTGTCGTGAATCCATTCCAATACATGTTGACACGATGAGTTATTGGTGGAAAAATTAGTAGATGGATGGTAATACTCCAAGAATTTGACGTAGACTTCATTTCAACCAAGTCCAAAAAGTCATTGGTCTTCGCGGAACTTATCTTGGAGCTTCCGGTTGAGTCAGGTGACATTGTGCCTGAGGAATCGCCTATCCGAGGGGATATGTTTTTGATTGAATCTTCAGACCCCTGGTATGGAGATATACTGATCTATCTCCAGACGTTGAAGTGCCCCACCTCTGCTTCTCGTGAAGAGCGTCGGCAGATACACCATCAGGATAAGAACTATCTCATACTCGATGATACGTTGTATCAGAGAGGGGTAGACTACGTCTTGTGTCAATGTCTCACTCATGAGGAGGCCGTCGTAGTGCTCAACGATTGTCATACAGAATCCTGTGGCGGTCACTTTTCTGGGTTGGCAACAGCCCAAAATATTTTACGAGAAGGTTACTTCTGGCCCACACTTATTAAATATTGTATCGAGTCGGTCAAGAAGTGCCATTCGTGCCAAATCTTCTCTCGGAAGATGAGGGTGCATCTAGCTCCTATGTTTCCTGTCATCACAGTTGGTCCCTTCACTAAGTGGGGGATTGATTACACTACATGCAACCCCCCGTCAGCCAGGGGGCACCGCTATATCATCGTAGCTGTATACTACTTCACTAAGTGGGTCGAAGCTATGCCAACGTTTAAGGATGATGGAGAGACTACAACTCTCTTATTATTTAACCAAATTATAGCATGATTCAACGTCCCGAGAGAGATTGTCACTGACCATGGCAGTCACTTTCAGAACCAAATGATGTCTGAATTAACATCAAAGCTTGGGTTACGGCAGGAACACTCGTCACTTTACTACCCCCAAGCCAATGGGCAGGTAGAAGCTGTAAACAAAAATCTTAAGACTATTCTACAACGAACTATCAACTGAGCCAAGTCAAATTGACATTTTATGTTATACTCGGCATTATGGGCTTATCGAACCTCAGTTAAGACTGCAACTAGTTTCTCACCTTTCCAACTCGTTTACAGGCTGGAGGCAGTCTTGCCCATTGAATGTCAAATTCCATCTCTGAAATTGGTAGTACAGTTACCGCCAGACACTTCTCCACTTGAAGAGTGGTTAGTACACCTTGAGCAGCTTGATGAATAGCGTCGCGATGTGGCCCTGGCCAATGAGGCTCATAAACATAAGTTCAAGTGTTAGTATGATAGGTCTGTTTTTCCTCTGGTTTTTTCTGAGGGCGACCTTGTCCTGGTCTATGACCAAGACAAGGACCCCCTGGGGGCAGGAAAGTTTAAACCCATGTGGTTCGGACCCTTCATTATTAAGGAGGTTTTAAAAAAGGGTGCTTATCGTTTGGTCAATTTTGAAGGGAATGATTTGGCGGAGCCTAGGAATGGGATGTACCTCAAGAAGTATTACTCATAGAAAGGTCACTGTGGGTAACAATTTGTAACATATGTATAGTCTTTGTACTATTACTTTTTTACATTTCTTTTAAAACGTGTTATGGACGTGTCATTGATGTTATCTTTCGTCAATATGGCAGATGTCAAGTGAGTCCGAGGTGTTTGTTGGGTATGCGGACGGTGCTAGTCGACACACGCAGAGGCTTGCCTCCGTAGCTTGGGTAATCTTTACACCACAGGGTCAGTTGTTATCTCCCAGAGGTATATGCTTAGGTGACACCACGAATAATGTTGCTGAGTATAGTGCAGTTATTGAATTTCTTCGTGACGCTTTGTCATTTGGTATCTCTCGTCTCCGGGTCTATCTAGACGCTCAACTGGTTGTGTCGCAGCTAAATAGAATATACCGGGTTCATGACCTGAATTTACACTGACGATTCCTTAGGGTACGTCTCTTGGAACACAACTTTGATTATATCACATATTTTCATGTTCCTAGGAGTTTAAATCAAATCACAGATACTCTAGCTAATCACATTTTAGATTGGCATCTTGCTCACATATAAGAAGATCATGAACATAAACATGTAAATACATTCTTGTACACATAATCCATAAGACACAAAAAAGAGATAAAAAATCATATATAAACATCATAAAATCCTCAGAGTACATAGATGGGCGCAAGTGCCTCAAAAGTGGGAACAGTAACGAGTCACCGGGCTTATGCCCTCAAAAAATATATACAATAAGGTGCTCCTGGAACATAAAAAGTCTCAAAGTCTTCTCAGGGCCTATGGGCCCTGTTATAATCATGTACAGCCTGGGATAAACGCCTACAATCGGACCCATGTCCAAGGTTCCCCCACAACATGAGTCTGCATGGAGGGTGGCAGGTCCTCTATCTCTGCCATGGGGACTGTGCGAGTGAGCGCAGTAAAGTTCCGCTCAATTCGCCTCAGAACCCTCTCGGCCTCTCCTGCTGGGAGGTTCCCTGCTACTGCTACTCCTCCAGTAGCGACAGCTGCAGCTTCTGGCCGTGGGCGATGCCTGTTCCATGCATAGTCGGCAGGTCGCACGGGTCCCACATCTGCATGCAATAAAAGTTCACCAATCAAAAACTATGGTATACAAAAACATGATATATATATCAAAAAGACATAAAAATTACATATGCAAACAAAAAAAAACTGTATAGGTGGAGACTTACCAATCTCCCCTTGCTCCTCACCAGGAGGCACTGGTATCTCTGGATCTCTGGAGAAGTCGATCCCCGCATATGGGTAGTCCTCAATAGTCGGGATCTGTCGTGACAACCAAACAAAAAAGTCGTCATTGAATGCCTCCACGGTCCTTCCACCACCTTGTCGCGGAAGTAACACTGCCCATCTGCATACTGCGGGGAAAGTGATCAGATGTCCTCGTACTGTCAGCCGAGGACTGAAGCACGAAACTCTCTCTCAAAGAATAAACACAGGATGGTCCCAAACCCGAAGTTTCTGTGTGTCCGCTGTCTGCAAGCTGTCAACTGACTCTTCATGCACTCTAACAGTTTGGTACTCCAATCAAAAATTTGTACATTCATGCACTAGATCGCACAGTTCATCTCTGCGCGTGAAGCCTGATGCATGGCTGCTGAGCCGGTAATCTGCCCAATGAGTGATAAAATAGTCTGAAGGGTGAGGCTGGTAATACTACTAACAGGTACCGAGGAACCTCTATGATCGATCCCAGCCTCACAATACTCAGCTACCAGCTCCGAGATCTTGCTCGGCCCCGCAGGAAAAGTCTGAAAGTTGACTGGTTGCCCTCTCCTTGAGAGGCCAGTCAAAAAGTAAATATCCTCGGTGGTGGGCACCAAGGATTGCCCCTCTAGCATGAATGCCTCTGCATCAGGGTGCCAGTAATCTACCAAGGCATTCAGTAGCCTTGGTTGTGCGTGCATGAATGGACATAAAAAGAATTTCACCAACCCGCACTGTGTCAGCACGGCCACAATGTTCAGATCTACAGCCACTAACTCATTGGCGGCCTCGTGCTCCCTTTCCCTCCACTGAACACACATCTTTCCAACATCACAAAGTAAAAGGAGGGTCAATGCCTTTTTAATTTTATGCTTTTTTATCACGTTGGGGGTACCCGCGACCTGGAGAGGCGACAGTCGTGGGTACCCGCGGGCAGGCTTGGCTCTGCACGCGGGTACCCACGGGCTGTCCCTGGATAGACCTCGTTTTCCTAGGGCCGACCATTTTGAGGTCGACGCCCACCCCCAAAAATCAACTAAATGCAATAAAAGACGTATTGAATAACTAGACAAGGGAGTTTGTACTTACTTGGTCCAAGCAGAAGTCCATTTCGTCCACTGTAGCTCCCGAAATCACGATCTTTGGCAAAGGGGGTCTTTTGGCTCCAGAGTCAATTTCCAAATCAACAATGGTGATAATGAGCTGCCAGCTTCAATTTATAGACTTTTTGGCCTCTTTTTGTCACTTTTTTGGCCCCCCTTATCAGTT
>JASDQU010883447.1:14706-25629 GCA_032191745.1 Picea mariana
CAACTCCTTGTAGTATCTTAATTTTTTTTTACCTCTAAAGATGTAATAATATTTTTAATATCATCCATATTATGCAGAATGAAAACTTCCGGTAATCCCCAATGATTTAGCCAACACTTGGCATCTTTATACCACACCAATGGTTCTAGCTAGAGTTTGAAGGAATTTTTGGGAGCCTCTTGTTTTCCATGTTATTTATCTTGTTCTTGTACCGTAAGTACTTAATCATGGTCATGTTGTCAATGGGAGGAAGGCTTGTTTCTATGAGAAGGGTAAGATATGGTGTATTGCCTTTAATTTTGCATCCCCAAACTTCACATCCTTATAAGATAATAAGAGTGACAAGAATCTCTAAAAAAAGTTTCATTTTATCTCATAACCAAAGATCAGCTAATTTACAATGTTTTCAAACCCATAATAACCTTTCCACAATTTATTTATTCTTATCTCAATACTCTAGTTTCAATTAAATTTATAATAAATATAATTCTAAAATATTCATAAAATACACTTACTCCAAAGTACTAGTATGATAAATCCTTTATATATATGGTTCTCCTAACAAATCACACTTATCACTAAAGTCTTATACCAAAGAAATAACGTGAAACTTCTAGGAACTCATCATAAGAATCTCATGGAAATTTTTTATCTCATATTTTTAAGAAGATAAACGCTATATTTTTAAAAACATGACCTTTATTATAACTTATTTCTTATCGTTCAAACCGGCATCATACAAACGATGAAGAGTTATCTTTAAAACCCTATAAAAATAAAAAGCCTAAAACAACAAAGTACTTCTACCCATAGATTATCGAACTTTTTCATTTACCTCCAGTACTATAACCATATCTTCTCTGTTCTCTGGATATTTCATGGGTTCACTCCATCACTTTCCAAATATTTCTTCGTATCTCTGGAACAACAGATCTATTATTTCTTCTCTGAAATGGTATTCCAACAGACTTTCAGTCACTGCTCTGACTTCTTTTGCAATTTTTTTCCCATACGCTTTCGTTGCAGAGGCCGAGCCTCTCATGGCTTTAACCTTCTCTTCCGAATCCGGTTTTATCAGGATATCCAAACATTGTATTCCAAATGAACCCTCTCTCGCTACTTTACTACTCACTTCCTTCAGACACGGGCAGAAGAAGGGCAGGTTGAAAGAATCCAGCTTCTCCTCCTCGATCAACCCCTACAACAATACAACGTCTTCATTTATAATTTAGTTCAGTAAAAACAAAGGTAAAAAAGGGCAGTAAAACTACCTCATATACCAAATCATTCAAACTGCTTTCTAACAACTCCCAGGCGCATGTAATGAAACCTTGATCGCTTAGTTCACATGAACTTCAACCCATTCAAACCAAAAGCATGCGCCCTCCACGAACCAACTCCCGTGCCTGGGCTCTCAAAAACCCGTTGAAATCCTTCTGATATTGATTGGAATAAGCTTCTCCAACAAGGGGTGATCCTCCCGTTGAGATTTTGCCTTGTTCCATGTTATTGAATTGTTTCTGCACTTATGTTTATCTCATGGCTTCCCCTGCAAATGCACCATGCTAGACGGAAAATCACCATCCAAGTGATTGTAGCTGACGTCGAACTTGGCAATCTTGACAAGCTCGCCGAATTCCAATGGCACAGAACCCTGAACTTGTTGTGATTCAAATCCAATATGACCAGTTCCTTAAGACCCCCGATGCTCTCAGGAATCCTACCGCTAAAGGAATTCGCACTCAAAACCAGTTGGCAGAGGTTCTTCAAGTTCCCGATCTCAACAGGCACGGTGCCCCTCATGCTCATTCCAAATAAAATAAATCGCCGGAGGCCAGTAAGCATCCCCAATTCCGGCGGTAGAAAACCTTGCAGTGCAGGATTGTCCTGGAAAATAAGCTCCTCCACCGAGAGCCGGCCAGATGTAGGCAGGAATTGTCAAGGTCATGTGCATAAAGCATCTGTAGAAAAAAAAGCTTACGCAGACGCGGGATCAAAACTATCTAAGGGATAAATGATGCATTTCTTCCACATAGAGGATTGTTTGCGGTGTCGAATACCCAACCCGGGTTCAATTCCACAATGTGCCACTTACTGTCACGGGCATCGAAATCGCAGACGACGCCATGTGGTCCGCCGGTGCAGAGATTATCGGGAAATAGGCCTCTCCAATCGATATCGAAATTGATAGCTTCCAGAACCTTGTAGAACGCTTCTTGCTCACTGCTATCCAGCGCTGGCTCCTGCATGTAGTCATCCCCATTCCCAAAACCCGACAGAAGAAGCAAGGGGATCACCATTGCAAGCAAAAACTCGAAACGTGAAAGCATTTTGGGCTGGACATTGAAATTGTAAAATTCAAAATTCATCTTGGGCGCAAGATTCAAATTCAAATCTGAACGCACCTTTAGTAAATTTAAAATTCAAGATGTCGGATGGTGCATGCTAGCCGCGAATGATACATTGCAGATGATACATTAAGATGGTGAGGTTACCAGTGGGAGCTCTGATGTGATAGGGGACGGGAGTCTGGAAACGGAAAAGGGCTGTCGGCAAAGGTTGGTTTCGTTTGGCCTTTAGCCTACGTCGTTATAAACAACTCTAGTAAAATAGTTTTAAAAACATTTTTAAGAGTTCGTTATAAACAACTCTAGTAAAATAGTTTTAAAATCATTTTTAAGAGGTCATTATAAACAACTTTAGTGGGGAACCAGAGGGGTGGGGTCTGGATAGGGTGATTTAGATGGAGGAGGTGTCTGATGGCGACATCTAGTGGGGTAGGTAGGTGGAAAGAGACTGCGGTCTAAGGTGTAGACTGCTTAGAGTCTAGGGCTCCAGATGTCAGGTGTTGGATTCTACACAGAGAGATGGAGGATGACCTCTTGTGGAGTCAGGGGGGTATCTTTAAATCATACAAGCCATACATATCAGACTTAAAGGTTTACCAGCATTCATTATTGAAGGCTGATGACAAGATAAACTTAGTGGGAGGAGAGGTGGGCTCTCGATTCGATCTAGGGGCAGATGGCGAGATGTGGCGAAGGCCGTGCATTTCAAACTTTTTGGGCGCCATTGACGAGATATTCGCTCGAGAAGCGGAATGTGGTTGAGGGCTTAGCGATCACGAACCGAGTGAAAAGGTTGAGTGTGAACGACGGTTAGGGAAGGAGGAGCTGACTGAGTAGAGGCTTGAACTCTTGCACTCGATGTCGAAGGGAGACTACGCGATTGAATTTTTTAACGGAGTGCAAGCTAAGTCACTTATTGGGATCCCAAGTGGACGGAAGGCCGAAAGGGAGGGACTGGTGTTTAAGCCATCAAAAGAAACTGTCACAGTGGGTACTGCGGGTAAGGAGGATGGCACACTTTACTATGTGGAGAACATAATTAACATTGATACATAATTAAATCTTACTGGTGGTAAAGCTTGGAAAGTAAGGAAGCGACAAACCTTAGTAACCCTAGGCCGAGATATTGGGATGAAGTCAGTGGAGAGGTTTTTGGAGATGGGCATGGTAGGCAAATTTGGTTATGGCACGATTGCGGCCAGGGATATCGACAAGTGGGTAGAGACCACCTGGGGCACGGTGGTGGGATATAAAGCAGAAATACTGGTTCTTATTAAGGGTTGGTTTTGTTTCTTGTTCCAGACAACTGATGATGCGGAACGTGTATTAACAGGGTGTGGGTGGTCAAGTCGGGAAGCCTCATGCTAAAAAGGTGGCACATAACCTTTAACCCAGTAAAGGAGTCTATGAGATTTCAACATATGTGGGTACTATTGCCCGAGTGTCCTTTGGTATTTTGGAATATCAAAGCTTTTATAGTGATCAGGGACACCATTGGGAAGTTTATGCACATTGATCCGATACAGTTGACTGGATCTGACAGGAGGATGGGGCGCATTCTTGTGGAAGTGGATCTCAATGATGGGTTACTTGATCAGATTGAAATAATATGGCGCGACAAAATTTTCAAGCAGAGATTGGATTATGCCAACGTTCCCTTCAGATGCTTGAAATGTAAAGAAATCGATCATCTGCGACACCGTTGTATTCGAGCAAGTTCACGAATTGATGGAGTAGTTGAAGTGGACGATTCACAGCCACAAAAGCCTTTGATTAACACCAGTTCTGAAGATTTGGTTAGACTCGTTGTGGACAATGATTATAGTAGTGGTAAGAACTCTACATTAATCCCATTTAATAAATCCTTTATTTCTGTTGATTTAAATAATGGATTATCTGAAGGGGGTGAAGGATATAATCGTAATTGCTCGAGGGGATAAGGGGAACTGTTTGTGAGATTCCAACTCCAGATTTGGAAGGGGGTGATAGGGTTGTTAGCAGGGAGGGGTCTGTGGAGTTTGTAGAAGAGGCATTATGCTCTGGGAGGGTAGTGGGAGGGGTGGAAATGGGGACAACTCAGGGTGAGCTTCCAATAAATACCTGTGCGAGCGCTGCTCCAGACGTGCTGGGTTGTTTGGCGTGTGAGTTAAAGGGGATGAGGGGGGATTCGATACCAGCTTCAAAGAAGGAGGAGGGGAGGGAAGGAGGAAGTAATTATGTAAATTGCACATGTCCGCCGAGTTCACAGGTTGGATGTGGGTCGGGGGGGCATAACTTTTGGAACTGACAAGGAGGATTTGAGATGGAGGCAAGGATCCTGGATGAATTGGAAGGAGGGAGGGATTTCAAACCGATACACACGTTGTTTGGGTGTAACACGGGTGATTGTGAGGCGGACATAAGTGAGGAGCCAGATACGAATCCAGAGGATGCTCTTAAGAACTATATTCCTTCTTATGGGGAGGTCTTCAATAAGAAACCATTGCATATCTTTGAAGGGGGGGCACCCCTTTTAAAGACAGATGGTTCGAGTGAGAAGGCAAAGGGCTCTAAGGGGGTTCTTCCTAGTATTGCAGGGGGTAAGGATACTTTACTAAAAGAGGCAGTTTTCGGAGGGTTGGAAAAGGATTTTTCGCCATTAAAAACTAGGTGCGCTAGAAAACTTGAGAAGGATAAGGAAAGCGTAGGTGTGGAGAAAGTATTGTTTACTGAAGGACCATGGGCACTTAGAGAGCAGAAAGCCCTGGCAAGGGTTAAAAGATGATCCTAACAACTTTAAATATTAGGGGGGTGGGGGGACTTACAAAGAAATCAACCCTCAAATGATTTCTCGACAAGGTTAAACATGATATTATGTTTATCCAGGAAACTATGGTGAGTGAGGCAAAAGCAAGGGTGTTATTTACAAATTTATTACCAAATTGGTGTTTGTGCGGGGTGGACTCTACTGGGTTGTCAAGAGGATTATTATCAACATAGAACCCATGTGTAGCTGATTTTAATGCTTTCTTAACCCTTGCGGGTGTTTTGCTGGAAGGATCAGTAAAAGAAGTTACAGTCATTAATAGTTTGAAGTTGTTGAATTGTTATGTGCCCTATACTGATAGAGACACTTTTTGGGAGTCTCTAAAGGATGAGGGTTTATTTAATGAACCCAATCTTATTGTAGGGGGTGATTTGAACTTCACCACCTCAAGTAGGGAGGTACGGGGCGATAGTGTCAGATTGGATCCTCTCCAATTCTATTTCAGTCAGCTGATTCAAGAGGGGGATGGTCGATATGGAGCCTATAAAATTACTTCCGACCTGGAGAAATGGTAGATGTGGTAAGGATTCCATTGCTAAGAGATTAGATAGGTTCATACTGGATGAGAGGATGATATCTACTGGGCTAAGATTCAGATCTTGGGTTTGTAATCACAAGATCTTGGACCACATGCCAATGATCCTTCATCTAGAACAAGATACAGAAATTGCCAACTATCCCTTTAAATTCAACTCTATATGGCTTGAGGATTCAGAGTTTGTGGATTTAGTAAAATCTAAGTGGAATGATCTTTTGGGAGCAGAATCATTGAATCATATGGATTCTTTGGTGAAAAAACTTAAATTGTTAAAGTCTTTAGTGTCCCGTTGGGAAAGGAGGAAAAAGGTTGAAGCAAAGGCTGAACTCGATCAACTAGAAATTGACCTGCATGATTTTTATTCAGATTTCCCTTGGGGAAGTGTTCATGAGGATTTAAAGGCCACAATAGAAGATAAGGAAAACATAAAATTATTTTTGTTAAAGCGGGGAGAGGTGACCTGAAGGCAAAAAAGCAGGGTGAGATGGCTGGCAATAGGTGATAGGAACACAAAGTTTTTTGATGCCTACGCAAATTCTCGAAAGCTGAATAATACTATCTAGAATATTACAAAAGAGGATGGTTCTGTTATTAAAAAGACTATAGATTTACAAAAGGAAGCGGTCTCTTACTTCGAGAAAGTATTCAAGGCACATGATAATATTGCAATTTCTGATCAACTTGCGGTATTAAAGAATTACATGAGGATATTCTCTTTAGAAGAAGGGTTAAAAGTGGCTGAGCCAATTACTCTTGCAGAAATACTAACTACCTTCAAAGGTTTTAAGGCTTCAAAAAGCCCAGGACCTGATGGTTGGACGATGGAGTTCTTCCTGGCTTTTTTTGATCTTTTGGGTGAAGGCATCTTAGGATTGGTGGAAGAGTCCAGGAGGAAGGGTAGGGTGTCAGGGGCTTTAAATGCTACCTTTGTAGTGCTTATCCCTAAGAGTGATAAACTTGACTCATTTGGAGGGTTTAGACCAATTGCACTTTGTAATTTGCTTTATAAGATTATAACGAAGATCATACCAGTCAGAATCAAAACTTCACTTTTTGTGGGTATCTCAAAGGAAAAATTTGGGTTTCTAGAGGGCAGACAAATCACAGATGTAGTTGGAGTTGTACAAGAGGTTTTGCACAACATAAAGGTTAAAAATATTAAAGCACTGGTACTAAAACTGGATTTAATAAAGGCACATGACATAGTAGACTGGGGCTTTCTCAGGCTAGTTTTATTACAAATTGGTCTAAGCCTGGAGGCAATAGACTGGATTACGGGGTGCGTTACTTCTGCAAACTACATGGTTTTGATCAATGGTAAACCAACAAATTTCTTCAAGAGTTCCAAGGGCCTAAGACAAGGCTGCCCGTTATCACCTTTATTATTTCTTTTTATTGTGGAAGGATTAAGTAGACTTTTACTTGAGTAGGTTGATGCAAAGAACATTGGAGGTATTCTAGTAGCCAGAGGTATTAGAATAATGCACCTTTTATTTGTGGATGATGTTGTTATGTTTGGGATTGGTAGCAAGTTTGAATGGGAAACTTACAAAAAGGTTTTGGATATATTCTGTAAGGCAACGGGGATGACATTCAGTATTCAGAAATTGGTCTTTCTAGAAGCAGGATGGGAAGTCAAACAACTTGATTGGTTGAAAGAGTTGTTACCATTTGAAGTAAGATCTGTTGATGAAGGGTTTAAGTATTTGGGATTCCACATAAAACCAAATCGTTATAGTCGTGCTGATTGGGTGTGGCTAGAGAAGAAATTTGAGAAAAGAATTGTACATTGGACACATAGGTGGTTCTTCTTAGGTGGAAGGGTCACTTTAGTGAAGGCAGTGCTGGAAAGTATCTTTGTATATTGGTTATCATTGGCCAAGATACCAGAAAATGTTTTGAACAGAATAAGACAAAGGATGTTTAGCTTTCTGTGGATAGGTAAAAAAGATAAGGAAGGTATGCATTTGGTTAGCTGGAAAAAGCTTTCAAAACCAAAAAAGAATGGTGGTTGGGGCATAAAAAATATCTTTACGTTTGGCAAAGCACTGGCAGCAAGGAGTCAATGGCGATGTCTGATGATGCCAGGTCTGTGGCACGAGGTTATTATTAAAAAATACTTCCAAAAGAAGATCGTGGAAGAATGGTTTAGACTGGAAAAAATTTCTAGTACTGGATCCTCAAATTTCTGGAGAGCTCTAACACTTTCCTTACCTGTTATCTTTGATTCGCTGGCTTGGAAGATTGGAAATGATAAGACAGTTCGATTAGGAGTAGATCCTATTGTGGGCTATCATAATTTTTACAAACTTTCAACTAATCTTACATTGGCACTGAAGGAACAAGGTATAACTTACTTGGCACTGGCTGGAGAGGGTTATGTGGAAGACACCGCTCATAATAGTTGGAAACAGGCTGAAATATGGGACTGGAAGGTGATATAAAACATGAATGGATTAATTATACAAAGGAGTTAAGGGGAGCGAGAATATATTTGAATGAAGAAAAAGATGCTTTGGTATGGTCTTGGGATACAAAACTGGGACATGTAAGTGCAAAACATGCTTATAAGGCACTTTAGGTGGAGGAGAGGGTTGAAGAAACTAAGTTTTGGTACACAAAACTTTGGAACTGACAGTTACCCTTAAAAATTCAATTGTTTATTTGGTTATCGTTAGAACAAAAGATACTCACGTGGGAAATTCTGAAGAAAAGAGGTTTCAATGGTCCAAGTAAGTGTGTTCTGTGTGGGATATTTGAGGAAACAATAAGTCATATTTTTATTGAATGCAACTTTATTAAATCCATTTGGATCACAGTTACAAAGGACTTAAATACTCACAATGAATGGGAAGGCGGAGAGATGGAGGAATGCTTTAAAAATTGGATTTTGAAAAAGGACAATAGGGAAGAAATTCCCTGCATTATTGTTGGGAGGTGTGGAAACATAAGAATCTAATCATTTTTTAAAATGCCTTTCCCAGTATGAGCAGAGTTTGCTTGTGCATCTTACAGGACTTGGGGGAATATAAACTTGTACAGAAGCATAAGAACTTAAGGATTGATAGGCCACCCTGTTTGGATTGGGATTTAGCGGTGAGATTCTTTGATGGAGCCTCACATGATATGGGTAAAAAGTGTGGGGCAAGGGTTGTTCTAAAATGCCCAACTTTAGGTACTTACAAAATCAAAATGAGGTGTGGGAGCGGGACTAACACTGAAGGGGAACTATTAGCTTTATGGTGCATCTTATTTTTTGCAAATAAATTGAAGGTTTCAAGGCTAATGTTGGCAGAAGATTCTAAGATCATTATTGATTGGTTTAATAATGTCAATAACTTACGAGTGCTCTCGCTACAAGCTTGGATGAAAAAAATCAAAAGGCTGAGCGGAATATTTCTTCAACTCAAAGCATATCACATCTACAGATCTTTTAACCAGGGTGCTAATCAGATGTCAAAGGAAGCATTATAGTTGGAGGAGGAAGGGATTTTTTTTCAAAAATATTAGAGGGACACCCAGTCATATATGAAAGAGTCACTACCAGTTAAAGATTACTTGCTCAATGGATAATGTCTGTCCTGGAAAACTTTTGATTACTGAAAAAGTCTACTTGCTGTAATTTTTGTTGCATTGACCAGATATGTAAGTAAGGTATAACTCTTATGAGGAAATTGGCTATATAAGAATGGAAAATATGCATGGTTAAATATGTATTAGTGTTGTTTTTGCTGTTGGAAAACAACCATGAACTGGAGACAAGTTTGTACAAGATGCAATGTATTTTGGAAACAGCCTCAATATATTTAGTAATATAAAATATTTTCTTATCTGAAAAAAAACAACTCTACTACTATAGCTATATTAAAATAGTTTTTAAAACATTTTTAAGAGGTCGTTATAAACAACTCTACTACTATTTTAACCTTTTTTAAGGAAAATGCCTTCGAAATATGACTTTGGGAATAGTGTCATCAACATGGGAGAAACAAAAATGACTTTCGTTAATCTAGAACATTGTCGAAGTGCTTGCTTATAGTCTAGAACATTGTCGAAGTGTTCGCTTTTGTTCAGTGCGGTTCTCCTCAGATATAGTTTTTTCATAAGATACTAATGCATTCTATAGTTAGCTTGTTTCTCTTACTGTGGGGAGAGTATTATGATACTGCCGGAGGCACGGAGGTAGTATATAGTAATGAGTTAGCATTGATTTTCATATTAGTTTTATGTTGACTTAAAAAATGTGTATAAATTTTAATGTTGAACCTAACAAATAAAAAAAATTATTTTTCAATATAACAAAATTAGTATTTTTATGACCTCTCATTGGTAGTGTTATTGCAATTTTTTTTTTTTTTAATGTCTGGCGGAATCAACAACTAGTTGGGCACGTGCTCGCGTTATATGTGGCCATGTTATTCAACTGCTACCACTATNAACTTCATTTTCACGGCACTTGCCAATTGAGCTGCCCCCCGGGGCATGTTATTGCAACCTTCACTTTCGAGGTTTGAAATTAATTTTGACATGACTATATATGAGTGCCATTTTCTTATAAAGTACATCTCTATTGATAAAATAATTTTATAACAAATATAAAATAAAAACCATACATATGTTCATATTGAATTAGCCTCCTTTCACAACTTCCAAAACACATTGAATGGAGACATTTTACCCATCAATTCTATATAAACCAAGTCATGGAAAATGAATCCATTGACCTATGAAATAAGACTCTTTTTATTATTTTCCTTTCTTATTTTTTCAAATGTGTAATTATGAAACTATTTTTAATTCTTTTGGTAAGTTATCATTGACAAACTTTTTTATTTTATTTTATTTTCTTATTTTTCCAAATATATAGTTATAAAACCATTTTAATTTTTTTTATAAATTAATTAATAGCTACGAAGTTAAAAATAAGGTTGCATTGCTTTGTTTCAGAAAACATGACCATGATAACATTGATGTGATAGACTCTCATTCGTTTTTTTAAAACTTGATTTTACATACTGTTAAACTTGTTTTTCGTGAACCAAATCACATCTAGCGTTTTTAATTGTAGTTCTCGACGTTCTCGGAGATGAATCTGAGCACTTATAGCTCCTGAATGGATCATGTACGAAGATCTCAATCTCGGTACAGTGCATCAATCTCGGTACAGTTCATCACATTTCAAAGCTGGTTCGGACAGTTAAACCCCGAAAAATTCCACGAAATTGATAATT
>JASDQU010883447.1:34050-44349 GCA_032191745.1 Picea mariana
CTATTAATTCACTTTGTGGGTGAATTAGGAGACATAAAGTGAACTTAGGGAACTTAACCCAAAGTGGGTTTTTGAGTGAGTTTATTATGGGATGATCTCAACCTTTGATTGGAGATGAGATGGGATGATCTCATCCATCCAATTTTTAGGTTTCCTTATGGAGGTTCAAGAGGGGTGCATAGGGCAAAGAGGAGCTCATTCACTCTTTTGTTCACTTGGAGAGTTTGAGAGGGAGCATTGAGGAGAGGATGGTGGTTATGGTTGAGGAAAGCTTGGGCACCCCTATTCATGGAGGTAGCCAGGAGGCTTAGACCCTCATTTATTTGTGGGAGTTGATCTTGCTTGGAGGAGGGCACACTTGAGGAGGAGGGCACACTTATAGCAGGGAGGACTTGCAGTGGTTAGATTGCTTTGAGGACAGTTTCAGTGGAGAGGTAGAGCATAGATTCAGAGTTGTTTGCGAGGGTTTCTCCATTAGAGCTTCCAATAACTAGGGTGCTTCATTTCAGTGGATTGGGCAACTTGTGAGGAGGGCGCATCTCTACCTCTTGGACTTGTTGCAGCTTGAGTCAAGCTGCTATTGTATCGGGTTCATTTGTTTCATGTACTTCTTGTATTCCACCTTCTATTCTCCACATATATACACTCATATTCCAAACTGGTTTTCCCTAGGGGGGTTTTATCCAAGGTCGTGTTGACCAAAAATACCTGTGTTCATTTTCATGTATGCTAGTGTTTAGAACAACATTATTTCAACAGTAAAGGTATCTAGGTGTGTTACATAATTTATGGTATGCATGTGCTAACATCTTAGTGACAAAAACTACATGCTAGAGCACTTAAATGGCCTATGTAATTGTAACAAAACAACAATGAAGTTCCTAAATAGTTTGCTGTTATAAAACAATAACAAACCCTTGTTTGACAGTTGAAACTTAGAGCCAACTTGAGGTCAAAGACCTAGTTGGCAACTTGTTATGACTTGGAAAATCTTCAATATTTACGAGGCACAGTTGGTTATGGACTAGATATGCCTCCAATGTAGACATGAGATTATAGGGATATGTCGATGCAGATTGGGAGGGGAGTGCAGTGGATTGGAAGAGCACCTCCGGTTGTTGTTTTACTTTGGGATTTGCCATGGTTTCCTAGTGCAATAGGAAACAAACTTCTGTGACTTTGAGTACCGCAGAAGCAAAATACATTGCATTATGTGTGGCTTCGCAAGCTCCTTGCAGACTTATTTGAACATGAGATGGATTCCACCGTTATCTATTGCGATAACTAGAGCTGTGTGAAGCTCTCAAAGAATCCTGTGTTTCATGATAAATCGTAACACATCGAGATCAAATACCATTACATCAGAGATATGGTGCAGAGGAAAGCAATACATGTGCAATACCTTTCTACACACGAGCAAGTTGTAGATGTCTTCACCAAAACGCTTGCCAGAACGAAGTTCTAGTACTTCCGTGAGAGACTTGGCCTGGTGGAGAATGCCTCCCTAGCTGAGAGGGAGTGTTGATGATTGCAGCTTCATGAGACATTCTCCATATCGTACTCCTCTGGACTGAGTTGAGATGATCTGTGAGAACGCTGATGTGATAGGTGAGTCGTAATCCTTTGGACTGAGTTGAGATGACTTGTGTCGGTCTCTTGTTGTGCTCCTCTGGACTGAGTTGAGATGACTTGAGATTACCTCCTGTCGTACTCCTATGGACTTAGTTGAGTTGACTTGAGATGGCTCTCCAGTTCGTACTCCTATGGATTTAGTTGAGTTGATCTGTTGAGAGTGACGTCCCTTGTGGTTGAGCACATGTGGATTTGTCCCTAATGGCAGAGCACTAGAGGACGTGTGTGAGACCCCTTGCTATATTGTCAAACAGTAAGACTATTGTAAAACCCTAATTTGTATTGTGAAGGGTACAAGTATGCCCTACTGTGTAAGGATAATTAATATTATGTGAAAGATTAATTGTATTATTGAGTTGTACAAGTCGGCCCTATTGTGCCAATAGACATGTCTATTCATTGAGTTAGGTCATGTATTTATTAGTGAATGATCCCCATTGTGGATCATTCATCTCATTCACACAATGCATACTTGGAGAGCTGAAATTTAGTGCACACTCTTTTCTATGCGCTATCCTTCTTGGTCATAGAGCACCCTATTGTGTGCGCTAGGATTTTCTGTGGAGAGGGTTCTTCTCTTGGCAATATAGTAAAGGGTTGATGGGTTTTTCCCTTGTTTGAGAAGGGTTTTCCCACGATAACTTCTTGTGTCTTGTGCATGGTTATTCTTCTTGTGATCTTGGTTTACTGCAGCTATTGTATTGTTGCATTGCTTATGGTTCAAGTTCATGCTAAATTGAAAAGAAACTACATGTGCATTTGAGCTATCATTAAAAAATTCAACAGAATTGACCAAAATCCCATTGAGAGTTGTGTGCCTTCAAAAGTGATCAGACACTTGGAGGAAGGCATCCTTGGGGATTGCCACATCTGCCACAGGAACAATGCTATCAGATTGGAAAATGGGGTTGGAGAATTGGTCGACTAACAAAATTACATAAAAATGCATTTTTTATAATAAAAAATAGATATTCATGTAAATCATTGTAAATTCAAACCATTAGATACCAAATATGCAAAGTTTGGTCATGCATGTAGCATGTGAGGGTGAATATAACAAAATGGCACCAAGTGCGATATAATCCTGAAACAAAATACATAAACATCGAGGCTCTAAATGACCTCTAGAGTCTAGAAAACATCGTGCTACAACAAAAAACTAGATACAATCAAAATCATCCCTTATATTGGGATCCCCATCATCAAACTTTGCCTCATCCTCTAGCTTTGATCCTTTAGAAATATCAGTATTAGTGCTTGAAACGTATGGTACCGCATGTGGCTCAAGTCCATCCACCCCAAGTCATCATCCTCAAATGTCATCAACAATGTGTAATGCAAATGGGGGGGCATCATTATGTGACAATAAATTAGGGTTTATGAGGGACCAGCTTTTTTACCTTTTTTTGCTTGTTCTTTTCCGTTTTTTTGAACACACCAAAAATGGTAAGCAGTGTATAAAGTGTGACAACCAAAGTGGAAAAGCCGGTGATGCTTAGATCTTGCACAAAAGTTTCCTACAAAAGTAAAAATATTGTTTGTGTTTTATTGTAAGAATGAAAAGAATGCTAACATTGGACTTTGACTACCGAAATTCTTATATATCTGTAGACTAGTTGGACTTTACATAAGACTTACTGACATGCCTATGTATTTTTGGTGTAGCCTGTTTGATATACATGGTTCTACATTGATTTGAACTTTTTTTATTATTAGTTTCAATTAATGTTACACACAAATCTTGTCAAACTAAAGTTTTGCACTTGTTGGAATTTCAATTTTGGTTATTAACGTCAGCCATGGTCACTTGGTGTTAACCACTATTAAGTTATCATTGTGAGTCATGGTATCAACCACTACCACTAGGATCAGCCTAAATCATTATTGTTATGATACCATTGCATTGAACATTACAACAATAGACTTAAATTATTTATATGGAAGTTGGAAATGAAGGTAGTTTCATAGTATTCATAAGGTTGCCATTGTAAAAAAACACATGAAATAATGCTTACTTAAAAAAACATGAAGTAATTCGTAAATTTTGACAGAATCATAAATGATTAATTCGCTAGTCACATTAAGAACTAGAAGTTGAATGAAGACTTTACTATGGATATACCTAAAGAGTCGAGACAAACGCAAAGCTTTTCGCTATAAACACTTGGGGGCAACCACAAGGGAGTGGTGTATCCTATTAACATAATGGTTGATTGGTTGTAGGGTGAGTATGTTGTCTTGCTCGACCTTCCCCTTCTCCTTTGTGCGACATATTGTGTGGGTGCATTTATGTGAAACAACAGTTAAATATGCCTATTTTGTGGTGTCTTGGAATTGCTTCTACCACTATAAAATATTCTCCTCTTCTGTGTCGCTTAAGGTTAAAGTATGCAACCTATTTGTAAATGTAAGGGAGCTCTAATCGGATAGATTAAGAAAAATTTCTCTAATACAAATGAAATTTCATTGTAAATTCTATCACTTCTTTGATACAACTTGAATTTGGTTGTAAATTTATATCATTTCCTATTGTTCGTGGTTGCCCCATCAAGAAAATAAATGCAACTATAAATTTAACTAACGTACTAGAGCTTAAATTTCATTTTGGGCATCTCAAATACAACCATTTTCCTGTAGATTCCGAGACACATGACTGCTAAAAGCTAATGTAGATATACACAAATTTTTAGCCAATATTCTAGAGACTATATAGAGATTGTCCATGGCTTTGCCAAGGCCATAAATTAAAAGTTGTTCCTTCTCCATAAACTTTTATATAACAACCTCAACTATTCCAAATCCCTCCCATTGGCCAAATCACGAACTTGAATCAATGTTCTCAAGAACAAAGCCATTCTTGGTGAATCGAGAGTGAGAGATGATAGCATTGAACAATCTAGTTTAGTTGTGGATGGTTATTGCATTTTGAACAACAAAGTCACACCAAAAATCCCTTCCAGTCAAAATTCCTCTACGTCATTACATTCTTAAGTTACCCTTATTTTATTAGTCTTTTCCACTCCTTCTCTTGTTGTATTGTCAAACATTTATGGATGATGTGGGAGCCTCATTGACGAAATGGAACAATCTAAGGAGCGACAATCATGAAGAGCCACATGGCATAGGTAAACTTAGTACAATGATTATAAATAAAGGAGCACAAGATCAAGAAGGGGGAGGAATTCTTTCAGAAGAAAAGAGGAAGGACAACTGAAGGAAAAATGTACTCATTTAAGGCTTTTGTGTCGTTGCCATGGGCTATGCCCTGACAACAAGGGAGAGAGTATGTCTGTGTCAACGAGTGAGGAGAATGTTTTCGTAATCGTTCTAAGTCATAGAATATTGAAGAGAATGAAGAGTAAGGATGAAAACTTGTGAAGAGTATCTTTTGCATTTGCTTCCATAATAGGGTGTGCACTTCGAGATTAGACACAACAATGTGCTACATTAAGACCCTCATTGAGTTTAGAAAACAAGCATTATGTTGGGTATATCTCCCAAGAACTTGGATGTCTCGTTGAAGTATCTTGGTGGTCTCTATAGTCATTTAAGGATGCAAGTGATGCTCTTTAAACCTAGGATTGTTGATGAGGCCTTTGTGAAAGCACAATATTTGGAGTATATGGATAAGAAGAAAGGATAACCAAATGGTTTCAAGCAAAAAGACCACCAAGAGACATCCACAGAGGGAAATAAGTAGAAATGAAAGGATAAGAACACAATAATCACTACACACTACTGCAAGTATCCAAGTAACCAATGTATCCAATGTAATGTTGATGGTTATATTCAAGACAAGTTTTGGAAGCTACATCCATAACAGAATCCAATGAAATGGAAGAATGATGGTAAGAACAACAACATGCTACTCGTGGATTCAGGCAACCAAGTAGAGAACAACGTTGATGTAGATGAAAAGATTGTTCGCACTATAATGCAAAAGGAGGTGAACCCGAGTAACTTCCATACTAAGGAAGAAAAGGAGATGACTAGTCTTTTCCACATCAAGATCCAAGTCAAGAAGACAATCCATTTGATTTTGGTTCATAGGCCAACTTCATAGTAGAGGATTTGGTAAGTAAGCTTGGATTGGAAKWTCATGGGCATCCTCACCCATATYCATTTGGGATAGGTAAATASKRATGTAGAGTTGAGGGTTACTAAGTAGTGCAAGGTCAAATTTTCTATAAGTGCAAACTATATTGAKGAWTTGGAATTAGTTGTGTGTGGKGTAGTGTTTGGAAGCTCCCAYRTGTACATGGGGGATTCGATYTTCAYGATGAGAGAAAACCAATACCACTTGACCAAGGMTGGGAAATCCTTGTTCATCATTKCATACAAAGGTAAATCCAAGATCACCTTGGTAAGTGCTAACCAAGCAAGTACACTAATCAATTCATGTAGGAAGCTTATATTGCTCTTCTTAAGACATAATTAGCAAGGAGATGAATTAGTAAGGTAGAAGCATCTTTGGAGGGATGTATTAAAGAGCGGAAACATTGGTTCGAGGAGCTTTCACATGCATAAAGAGAATTTTTCAAGGAAGCTAAATAGTTACTACCTAAGAGGGAAGTGTAGCATGAGATAGATTGTTACTTGACTCCCCATAGCCAAACATTGGATTGTGCAACAACTTTGGAAGCAAGGATTAATTTGAGTAAGCACCCAAACTTGATCATCATTGTACCCAAGAAGGACAAGACTTGGAGAATGTGTGTTGACTACAAAGCTCTGAATAAGATTCCCCTCTAGCCAGGATCGATGACTTGCTAGATCAGCTACACGATGCCCAATACTTATGCATATGCTATGGGGAAGGTCTTGAAGTAAGGAGGTAAGGCAATATGTTGTCATTCTGGAATGTTCCATGGTGGAGTCGTAACTACCCTACAAATGATATGGACTTCTATGCTTTTGTTGAAGTTGTTAAGAAATGGAAGCACTCTGATGGGCAATGAGACCATCATTCACATCGATCACCAACTATTCCAATATTTGCAGACCTAAAGTAAGCTTTAGTGAACCAAACATTTACAAGTGGATGGGATATTTAGAACAATTTCATCTTATCATTAAATATAGTAAGGGCAAAACCGATAAGTTGGAAAACATGCTTTCAAGGCTACATGGAGCCTTTAACCCATGATGCATATAAAGTGGAATACATAAAAGATGAGGACTTCAAACAAGTATTTCAATAACTACAAGGCCAAGTTCGTGTAGAAGAAGGTGGATTTTGTGGGTGGTTTCCTAAGAACAGGGAGGGGACATGACTATCTATTTGTGGTAGTTGACAAGTTTAGTAAGATATGCATTTCTCATGCCATATAAAAAGCACATCAAGTGGAAACATGGAGCAATCATGTTCATTGAAAAGTTTTGGGCGCACTTTAGGATATCAAGGAGTATCATCTCAGATAGAGATACTAGATTTCATAGTGCCTTTTGGAGTTTGGACTACAATTTGGGAGAAAATGGACACCAAGTTGAAGAGATCTAGAACTTTCCATCCATAAACTAACATGAAGATAGAAGTATTGAACATGACATTGGTTTAACTTTGGTGGGGTTACAATAAAAAACATCCAAGGGGTAGGGACAAAAAACTAATTTACATTCAACTCTCTTCCAACAGAGTTGTCTACAGTTCCACCAATAAGTTCCTTTTGAAACTTGCTCTAGGGATTTGCCAACTTCACATCTTGTATATGGACAAGAAGGATCAAAGGAAGACACCACATGTGAAGCCTTAAAAGATGAACGATTCATTGATAAGATCATGTAGATCCATTTGCAGTTACATGGGAGATTGAAGAAGTCACATGAAAATAAATTTAAGGTTCGAGACAGGGTCTGGTTTCATCTGAACAAAGAAAGGTCATAGGGTCCTAGCAAGAAAACAAGTCTTTATGGTATGGTCCTTTTGAAGTGTTGGAGAAGGTAGGTGATCATCCCTATAGAGTTAGTCTAGCCACATATATGTGCATCTGCTTAGTATTGGATGTGGAAAATCTAAAACTTTATGTATTTTTCCATGTTAAACCCAGAAAGTGATAAGCAAGTCTTACCTACCATAAAATACATAGCACTAGAAACTCATGCAATGTTTGTATATGCTACGCTGTTGCAGAAGAAATCTAGAACAACTAGACGTGGGCCCATAGAGAAGTTAGCACTTGAAGCTTACGTGGAGTTAGTAGAGGATATAGTGTTGTAGAAAAATTCTAGAACAACTAGACGAGGCAACATAAACTCTGGTACGATGGGTTGGAAGGATAAATTCCAGGCAAGGCTGAATATGTTGGGTTGAAAGGACAACTTCTAGGCAAGGCCAAATGGTACTACAAGGAGAAGTTAGAGGTAAAAATTCTTCACTTCCTTCAACGAAAGATTTTGGGGACCAAAAGCCTCTCAAAATGTGGAGGTATGAATTGAAATGGATCGCTATATAATTTTTTATCTATTTTGACACTTTTTTGGTGGAAAATTTGAGATATTGCCTTGTAGGGCCCATTTTAGGTGTAGGGCCTATTTTGGTGATTTGGGGTCTCATCTTGAGACCTCTAAAAACCATCTGAGGCATTAAATGACCTTTTTTGGTGTCAAAACTTTGTAAACAAAGTTCTCTACTTGTTGATGTCGTTATATGTATTGCTTTCCAACTGTGCAAAGCTCACCTCAATTCAAGTGAATAGTAAGAAGTTATGTCGCCTGCAAGCTGTCCTATCTTATTGACCATTGTGGTAGAAAGTGGATACCACATGTGGAGATAGTCACATGTGGAATTTCAAGAAGATTCTAGAGGGTACAATACCCAAATCCTATTGGAAATTAGGGCATGCAAAAACCCTAATCCCAACCCTAAGCGATTATCAAGACATTGTCAAATACTAGGTCGCTAGGAAAGAAAGGGGTTTCATTCTTATTGTATTGATTATCGTTCCATAGTTGAGTAGAGCAAGGGACTGAGATATTATGAGTAGAACAAGCGAAGTATATTACCTTTTAGTAACCATACAAGCCACAATCTCAACAACTTTATAGCGAGCTCACTTTTCTTTGTATTTGCATTTCATATTCGATAACAAAAGAGTAAGGCATATTCCTCACCTTTTGGCTAGGTTTTCCTAGGGTACATATTGTGTTCATTGTGTGGATGGTGTGGTATTTCGCGAAGCATTATTTTATTTTCAGTCTCAACTTATTTTAGTATTTTGTGCACAAAGCTTGTAATATTAAATTTGAATCTTAAGAAAAAACTACATAACAAAGAGTTTGTAGAAATTGTAATATCTATTGTGATGATATGTTCTAGTAGAATATCCATGGTAGTTTTAAAATCATAGACAATTGTTTCAATACGAGTTTAGATCCATAGTAAAGTCTTGAAGCTTAGTATGGTTGTCTTGATTTAGGATACCATGACCTGAACTGTGATGTCAAATATCAACATAATCACATCTAATATCATTTTATAAAGGACATCTTAGAAGGAAATGCGCTTCATCTTCAAATCTCCTTAAAGTTGCAAAGATTGCAACTTAGGTTTTAATGACCCAAATTGTGCTGCGAGATATTAGTATACTTACATCTAATATCGTTTTAGAAAGTTAGAAAGGGTGCCTTAGAAGGAAATGATCTTCATCTTCAAATCTTTATTTTGTGCAAAGGTTGCAATTTAGCCGAATCCCTTTTATCGGGGTCGAACTTGGGAAGGAATTTATCGGGGTGCTTAGGCAAGGGATGAACTACCCCCGGTATTGCAACAACATCCTGGACCAACTAGGGTTGATTAATTAGTTGGTTCGCATTGATCCCAACCATACAAACATGGACTTCTTGGGGTTTCTTCTTCAGGTTCTTTTGCAAGTGGACCATTAGGAGTCTCGGGTGGAGAATAAGGTGGACTAGGTGGTTGACCACCATTGGCTAATACACAATCTTCAAAATTAAAGTCAGTGGGGTCAGTTATTCCTTGGAAAACATTAGAAAGTTGATAGTAGGAGATCTGACGAATGGGTTTTCCACGTTAATTGATAAATATTCAACGAATGGTGTTTTGAGGTTGCAACTTTCTTTGACTCAACAATGAAGGGTACTCAATTGTCTTGAGTCCAAGGTTTTTCCTTCCATTCCCAGTAAGGATGCAAGATTGCAACAAACGTTCAATGCTAGCAGGGGTTAAGTCAAGAGGCTGTGAGGTCCAAGGGTGAGATCCAAATATGTTAAATTGACTCACTTGCTGAGCAGGTGTTCGTACGGGGGGTTGGTTGTGGATTGAGAGTTTGTTCAGGGTTTGAGGATTGGGACTCACTTTGTCGTGAATGGTTTTTCAACGGATTTGAATGTGTAGGGTTTTGCAATTCTTTGTTGGCCATTCAATTCGATGGCCCTCCTTCTAGTGCCATTTTTGTTAACGAGTCTGATTGGCCTATCAAGCAAGGGAGAGTGCTCGATGGAAAATCCCAATTAGGCTTACTCTCGTTTGGGATAGCACTTCCGACTAGTATGTGGGCCTAGTTGCTGCTCTAAAGATTTTCGATTATGAATATGAGAACATAATGTTCTAAGATAAATTTTAATCTAAGCTTAAACAAACTATTTATGATTAATCTAAATTAATCTACCCTAATGCTATTTTATCCTATCCCGATTAGGAGCAAAAAT
>JASDQU010883448.1:12668-26176 GCA_032191745.1 Picea mariana
TTGGATATATGGCAATATTTGTAATCACGGATGAATCCACGACTGATATTGCAACACGCATTGTGATGGTGCACCCACCACAAGTAGAAAGCCATGATTCCAAGCTCCTAGTGCAAAGTATTCGTTTTTTATGATGTTGGATATAACAAAAGTGCAAGACAACACTATATCTTATAATTATAGTGTGAGGCCCAAACTTATTTATCATGATTGGTCTCTTTGATGTCTTAGTATAACCCTCTCTTATCATGGTTGATCTCTTCCTTGATGTCTTTGTGTAACCCTTTCTTTTAATAGTCTAATCCTCTCTTATAATAGTGAAGACACTTTATTAGGGTAATTCACTTTTGTGTTGGTGGGTCTCTTCCTTGATGTCTTCGTGTAACCCTCTCTTATCATGGTTGATCTCCTCCTTTATGTCTTCGTGGAACCCTCTCTTATAATAGTGAAGACACCCTGTCAGGGCGCTTCACTCTTGTGTTGGTGTCTTGGCGAAATATTTCATTACGAAGTTGAGGAGTCATGTTACAATGCTTTTCTTYTCTTCTTATGGGAAAATGGTATTGAGGTGTCTCATTAGAGTGTTTACTAAAATTTGCATATTTGGGAAACATAATGTTTCCCATCTTATATAGTGGAGAAGAGGGAATATGTAATGTTCRGACATTATTGAGGTGACATTCATGTATGTGTAATATAGAATGTATYGTTGGGATAGTAGTAGTTATGGTTGATAARTGTATATGAATTTTCCATGCATGAGAATTTGGTGGACAWGGGAGATTATTGCATCATGTTGGTTATGATTAAGTTGGATTGCAATCTACAAATGTGGGTACTTCATAGTCTTTTTGATGATGTTGTTTGTGTAAAATGAAGATGAGATAGTATTTCGTTATCTAATAATCTTGTGCAACCACACTCCAAATATTCTTGGATGATGCTTCGATAAACATATACATGAGATTTCAGTATAAGAAGAAGTAATTTGTATTGCATTGTAAGAGATACATGAAATTTCAGTATAAGAACGAGTAATTTGTATTGCATTGTAAGAGATATGGTGTAGCACTGACATGGATTGAATGTGTATGATATTCTCTTGGAATGTATTGTACCCTTTAATTAGATGTTAAATGATTCATAAGTTAATTTACATTTTCTTTCTTATGTAGGGACTTTATGAGGAGGAATGTTTAGTTTGCACTCTAGATATTCATTTATATTTCTTTGCAGATCTTGCAATGACCACAAAAGACACTAATATTTGATAGATATTGTATTCTTATTCGTGAATGTGAGTTTATTGAAAATTAACATTGTTTTAAGTTTTTTCCATAGTCATAAATGTCAATTTATGACATCCGCTCCTCCTTTAGTCGTAAATTTCATATGAAGAATGATTTGAATACAATTGCATGGTTATCGTGGAATTCACTATCATTCCTTCTAATAAAGCTCATAAGGGAAGATAGGTTTGTTATAAACTAAGGTTCTGGTGTTTATATAGTAATGATTTTTCATTTGGGCATATATAAATTATTTATATGTTGTCCATAATACTTTATGTGCATTGGGTGTGAACACACCTCATTATTGTATTAAATGTGATAATTATTGGGAAGCATTGTGCAAATTGATGATCTATTGATCTGTTTTGATCATATCAGGATTTGTAGATCAATAAGGGGGCATTAATCAAAGTTGAGTGTGTTAACTTCCTAGGATATGAAAGATAACAAATAGGTTGGATAGATGGTTACTACATTATTGTTTGATTCTGATGGTCTTATTTTTTCTCTCACAGATAATAAGACTACGTTTCTCTCTTTGTATCATGGGTATTATCGGACAAATCGGTAAGTGCAGACACAAACGGATCCCCCTAGTTTCACCCTGAAACTAGAACAAAACAAGACATATTATAAAACTTTCCCTAAGTTTTAATTATCAAGCATACTTACTAACAAGAGATAAATGACATACCTTTTAAATGTCATTCATCCTCACAGGTGTAATCCTCACTTTGTTCCAAGGCTTATGGGATGTTGAAACTGTAAAAATACATAAGCCAATGAAGTGAAAGCAACAATTTATACTTAACAAAACCTATGTGTGTGATCAAGGAGTCATACAAAAAACTAAGAATAATTTTATGGGAAAGAAATATATTACTGTATTAGAAATATAAAAAGGGGAATACAACTGATGCCTTATGTTATAAGGACCCTTCCAACAGTTCCTTGCTTCCCACACACTTATGCTCCAAGGATTCTGAGACTGTAGATTTGAAAGTCACTCACAATCTCGACTTGGCAAAGTGAAGCTCAAAGATAAGATAGGCCCCAAACACTCCAAACTCTTGGCTAGACTAATATTTCATTCGCTATTCTCAAAATCTCTTCACACAAACTAACCATGCTCAAAAAACTCAAGAACTAAAGAACTAGCTTTCCCAATGAGAAATCCTCTCCTTTTATAAGCTGAAAAGGATAGGGTGAGGAGGTTAGGATGGTTCCACTAGAACAAGGATACGACTAAGATCCAAACCGATCAAAGGCCAACGCACCCTCAAAGATTCTATTCTATAAATGTCGAGAGGATGCTCTTTTTCTTTGTACGAACTATCATCACACCCTCAACATTGAGCAAATTGCGATAACATCGTAGGCCACTACGGTGAAACTTGCGTTGATCCTAAATCGTCGCACCCTTAACACTGAGAAAGGTGTGACAATCCTTTTTTATAAGATTTTTACAAAGGAAAAGATAATTTTCATCTTTCTGGGAAAATGTGTCTTCATTCTTCTTCAGGGATTCAAGCCATTGATCCTTTTAAAGACAAAGAATAGGTGTACATCATTAATGATCATAGGAGTGACAAAAATAATGTGTAACAATAATCCCCCCAAAGTATGATGTTAGAACATAGTGATAACTTAAATACTTTGTTAATTGTGTGTTTGCAACAAGGAACACATTGGTCAGAAACCTGCCAACAAACAAGGAAATACAGGACAATAATATATCATCACTGAGGTAGGCATTCCCATACTTAGAATATAAGTGACTCAAAGCATAAATGCTGACATGCAAAGATCCATGTCAAGTAATACAGGTCATGGCCACCAAACATGCACTGTGGATCCATGCCATTATGACTCAAATCTGAACATAGCCACCAAAAATACATTGTGGATCTATGTCTTAAAGACTCAAATTTGAACATAGCCACGAGACATAAACTATGGATCTATGCAATAGTACAATTTGAATATACTCCAACACAACTTGAATATGTCAGAAAAGATCCAGGGTCTTCATCTCCACCACTCTATAGTACAAATCTAACCATGTGAATACATGTGTTGAAGTCGAACATGGTAGAAACCAATTGATTACCGGTCATTAGTGAATACCATTAAAAGGTGTGAGGGAAATCAACATTAATTTCAATGACTCCCAAGGTACTCTAGTACAATCCAACGGGTGCGAATTTATGAGTTGAATTCGAACACTCGATAGAATCTCCCAATCAGTGGTCAATAATGAAAATCTATTGTCAAAAGCAAGGAAAAATGCTATTGAGGCATGAAATTTCCAAGGTACTAATTAGTTTCTAAGTCTAATTCCTAGATAATAAGTTGAATTCAATAGTAAAAGACTCGTCACAAGAGGGCCCTAATGTACCCCCCATCAATGACACGAAACGGGTAACAATATTTGAATTAGATCGGAGTAAAAAGTGATTCAGGACTAACTTAAGAATGGTTGATGCAATAGAAGGCTTAAGGACTACAGAAATGGTCGACGCAATAGAAGGATTTTTGGGTTGAACTTCTATTTTAACATATTGACGACACGACCACTGTCTTGGAAACACTAACTCAACAACATGGATCACAGACCAAAATGTAATCTTATAAAGGAGTATGATCAAGAGACAAGCGGATTTTCCATCCTAGACACAAAGCGAGTGAATGAGTGTGATGTTCAAACATGACCCTTCCATAGAATACAGGTTTAGATACATTTCTTTCCCAATCCCCCCCCCCACCATTTCTGGTGAGTACCTCTTTATTTTTACACAAGCTTGAAGAGGATAACATATGCTTGAACTGTAAGCTCATCCTTCTGATGAGTCCCTTGGATTATGTTTAACGAACCCTGGGTAGGAGTGGTTTCATACCATATGGGAGTTTTGATGTTTGTTTTATGAGTCCAAAGAAATAAAACTCAGTGGTCTTTTCACATTTATGGAGTTTCAAAAGAACTTAAAAAGGAATCCATAACTTTTTATAATCATGCGTGATTAGAGTGTTTATTTTTTGTAAAGTAGTCTGATGAGACTGAAAAATAGATAAACTACCACTCAACAAATGTTTTCTTCAAATACTTTAACGAGCGTGAAAAGAACAAAATCGCTCAACAATCTTTTCATGTTTAGAGATTCTGAAAAGAGATTAAAGGGAAATCCAAGGGGTTCCTTTTTTGTATAACCTTTATGAGTCCGAAAAAGTGATAAAATTATACTTGTTTACATTCTCAGGTATTTACAGCCATGAGAAAGAACAAAGACCAAGAACGGGATTGTTTTCATTTGTGCGCATGATTAAAACAAAACAAAACTATGCTTGGGATAGATATTATTTTTACACAAGTTTAAAACTAAACAAAACTATCCTTGGACCTGGTTTCATTTTTACACAAGCTTGAACTAGAGGAAATTATTCTTGAGGTAGGTGGTTTTATTTTTACACAAGCTTGAACCAGAGAAAACTATGCTTGTGACTTCCCAATGCATTATCCAGGGATGGTTGGTCCTTTTCCCCCAGCTTAAGAAGCTGGCGAATTAACTTTAGCATGAAGTCCAGAGGCTGTAAGAATTTCCCCCCAAGCTTCTTTTCGTCCAACGACATAGGTGGATGAAATGAACCTTCAAATATTATACTATAATAACAGGAAATCTATTTCGTTTTTTAACAGCTTAACATAGCAATAGGAACTATGCTCAAGACAGGCTGTTTTATTTTTTAACAAGCTTGACACATGAGAAGAACTATGCTCGTAACCTATGTTTCATTTTTTAATGAGGTTTCCATAGAGACGCAAAATATATCCTCGTAAGCTTTGATTCATTATTTAACAAGGTTGCCACAGATACACAAAACTATCCTCATAATATCTATTTTATTATTTAATGAGGTTTCCACAGAGATGCAAAACTATCCTCGTAAGATATGTTTCATTATTTAACGAGGTTTCCACAGAGACGCAAAACTATCCTCGTAGCTGGTTTCATTTTTTAACGAGATTGAAATCAGAAAACCATGCTCAAAGATGGTTTCATTTTTTAATGATCTTGAAATCAGAAAACCATGCTCAGAGGTGGTTTCATTTTTTAATGAGATTGAAATCATAAAACCATGCTCAAAGCTGGTTTCATTTTTTAATGAGATTGAAATTAGAAAACCATGTTCAAGGTGCTCTTATTGATCATGGCTTCCAAAAGGAAAATGCTTCAGAGGGACATGATGTCAAGGGACAAAACTCGGTCATGGATTCCAAGAGATCTTCACTTGACAGAAGAAACACACTTTGGCAGGAACACATGTCGAGGGCCATGATAGGGGTAAGGAGGTCAGGATCTAATATCCCTATCGAAGAGATCACCATGTGAAATACTAGATCTAATTCATAAGAGAATGAGCTTATAGTGAGAGGCTCATTTTCATCGGCAAATGAAGGCATGAGAGACAATGCCACATAATTGACCTATGGCAAGGGCGATACCATATGCATATAAGAACCATTTACGGAGGTCATTGAGTTGATGGTCAAGTCAAGGCCAAAAAATGAAAGTTAATCAATAGTCACAATTCTTCCATCATGAGGGAAATATATCACACGAAAAATAGTCGACATGATAGTTTTTATGGCATAGATATAATCTTTCCCAAGGAGTAAATCGAAATCCAAGGGATCTTGGACTACCATAACATCAATAAATATAGTTTTCCCTCCCAAAATTACAGGAAACTGAGAAAGGATTCCTAAAGGGTGATTGGTTCTTTTGTTAAAATCTAACAGATTCCGGGTAACCAACACAAGCTGAGCACAACCCAAAACTTTCCAAGAAATAGAGGAAACAATACTAACAGACTCACCTTCGTCTATCAACGTCTGAGGAATGTACCGACCACAAACCTATATGATAATATTCAAAGGTATGTGAGAGGGAAGACGAGGTCCAGTTAGCGCACCCCAATAAAAAGGGATGGCCTAATTACTTAGAGGGGGTTCCATGGGAAAATGAATTAAAATTCTCCCTAGTATGGTAGATTTTGTATCAACAAGAAAAACGTGGGAAGTATCGGGTTTACTCTCTAGCAAGAGAGTAGGATCGACTGATGATGGGATCAGATTGACTACCTGGGTTTCATTCTCCAAGGGGAGAATGGGGTCGGCAGATGGAAACAGATCGACCGCTTAGGTTTCACTCTCTAATGGGAGAGTGGGATCGAACTAGGATGGGATCAGATCGACCACTTTGTCAGCTGGTTCTACTAACGATGTGACTAGATTGACTACCTGATCAACTGAACTAATCGACGAAGGAACCAGATTGATCATGCCATCAACTACAGGTCGGTTGAGAGTAAGCCTGCGGAATGCAATCGGATTTTGAGGTTGGGAAACAATCATGTCTTCCACTAATTTCGAGGCTTTGTCCATATGATGGAAAAGGTGAGTTTGATGACTCTCTCTACATAACCTACATAGGAACTTGACTCTACTTTTATTCTTCCCAACAATATCTTGACTAGTTGATGGGAGGTCATCAACATGTTGTTCATAGGATGATGAAATGGGTTAGAAATGGTGTGTAGACCATGCTTCTATAAGCTTAGATAGACTAAGGAAATCCTTAAGAATATGGCTACCCTTACAAATTCGACAAGGGTACTTGGGCTTACAGGTTGTTTGGGTGATCTTGGCATCATCAACACTCCCAGCATGATTAAAATAACTAGTTGTTTTCCAACATGTCTGGCAGTGTTGGAGGTTTGGACCCTTGTTTAATTTTCTTCGTCTTAATATTCCTTTTCTTCTTCTTCTTATCCACCAGGTTACTAGCTTCAGAGATTTCACTAGGGGAAGAAGACCTTGCAAGTGAACAAGGCAAAGAAGATCTTACTTGTGAAGAAGGTGAAGGATCAACATAAGGTTGATGTTCTTGGGGGGAAGTGATTACTATTGAATAACTTTCTTCATTCAATATTACCTAAGTGGAAAACAACCATACCGGTAACCCAATTATGAGACCTGGAAGGTTCAAAGTACAGATGTAAGGAGGACCAACGTTTGCGTAAGAAGGAAAAACAAAAGGTTCCCCTGGAGAAGGGGTTTCTTCATTGGTCGTTCCGAGAACTGATTCCATAAATATGGGTCCAACCTAAGGCCTATAAGGGAAAACAAACAGCACACGCTAAAAATCTAGGAAGCAAACAAACAAACAAAACCTCCTCACAGTGAATGCACTAGTTGGTGATGAAATCCAACGTCGTGGGAACAATGTAAGAAGGGTCTAAGATAGTGTGGGTGGAAAAGTTATGTTGATGACCTGCTTAATGGAACTATGCCTTGGTGCAAGATTCCACACAATAAATGTGGATTTTCCCTCCAAGGCGCCTGAGTGAGTTTGGCCAATGTCAATTCCAGGTACAGAGAAGACTTCCCCTTCACCGTCACCTCATGTATTACCCTAAAGAAAGTCCACTAAAGTTACCAAATACAAAAATGATGCTTGGGGAAACAGTGGACAGTTCGATATACATGCAAGGGCACAATAACTGAGCCCAAAATTGACTTCAAAAGGCCTTCACATGGTTGTTTTCTCAAGTGGCCCCCAATAATAAGTGAAACCACTACACTAGGACCAACAAACCAGGGTTAGTAACTCTATTGGCCTTAATGCAACCTCGTGATTGAGCCTTGTGTGAGAAGGGATCCCCACACAAGGCTCAATCACGAGGTTGCCTTAAGGCCTTCATGTAATAAGTGGATTTACCACTCCCTAGCACAAGATTCTATGTTTGTTTGATATCTTTGGAAAGTTATCCTTTCAACCTATTCCAAATACCTACACCCTAAGTGTAATACCCCAAGGTCGAGCCCCTACTGAATTGTAACTATGTTTATAGGCTGGTGAGCTGAGTGGTTATAAGCTGAGAGACTTATGTGTTTATTAGGCTGGTGAGCCAGATGCTAAGGCCAATGAGCCTGATTTTTTTATATGTAAATACTCACATCATTAATAAAATTACACCGACCACAAAGAAAGAGTTATGGGGGAATAAGCTCCACTAGGTAGGGTAAGGGAGGGGCCTAAGTTTCTAGGGCTAGGGGCTAAGCTAGAGGGCTTACCTCTAAGGGAATAATATTTTTTTATTATTTCCCAAAGGCTATAGTTGACATAAGCCGTGTTGTCCTAAGTTCCTGGGAAAAAGGGGAATGAGTGCTAAGTGGAACTCATGCGGTTTCCGGAAGACATGTGTCAACCTTGGCGCATGAAGTTTATAGCTAGGAAAGCCAACTCATTGGGGGTTTGCTTCCCATTATGGCATTGCTCCCTATCCTTGTGTTTGGACCAGTTATGAGTTTCCTCATGACCCTTACGATTATTTGGAAGTCTGTCACCTTTTTTATTGACGAGGGATTCATGCATTAAACCAGTTCTCCATAATCATCACCTATGTATCTAGTACGCACCTTTGGAATCCTGCAGTCATACTTGAGTTATCCCATGTGTCTCCTATGAAGCCCAATGCATTTGTATTGGCCTGAGTCGTGTTGTGTATTAGTGTTTAGCTGTTTCCATTTTTAGTGTCCATAACCATTTTCTGTTGCTATCGTCACCCGTGTGTTAGATGAATGTTGTTGTTGTATTGCTTGGGAGCTTAATTGAAGAAGCAGGTTGTCAAGCCTGTGAGAAACTCTCCCAGGTGAGAGAGTTTGTTGGGAAGTGATTTCTCCTGGAAGGGAGTCCCGTAGCAGCTACAATACTCTAAGAATTTTGGTCCAGCCTGTTGCTGAAGCCCAAGGTAAGGGAGGTGTAGTAGTTGATGGACTTGTATTAGTGAAGGTGTACCCTCCTGTGGTGGAGTGGGCGTGTGGGGAATGAGGGTCTGTGGGTTGTGGGATTAAGTGGCTCCTAGGATAAAATATCCTTCCTGTGGTTTTTTGCAACTTTCCTATTGACCTTGCCTAGCCTAGGAATTCCCTTTCCTAGTGGAGTTTAGTCCCAGCTCGGGGGTGACCCACTGCTAAGCGCAATGAGCAACGTGGTCTAAGGCTAGGAGGTTCATGGAAATTTTGCACGTAGTTAGTGGTCATCGATTAAAAGAGAAGTACCAATTTTGTGTTTGTTGTATGTTGTGTATTTGTATTTTCATTATAATTATTGAGTAATGCATGTATACATATATGTTTCATGTGTATGTTAAATGTTTATTCCACATGAACATGTGTATGAGTAGAGTATTGAAATCTGTTAAATTGCATTAGATAGATATATATTTATATGTGTGAATACCAAATGTTATCTCTATATTCCTGTTAAGTTTTATATGTGATTTTTTCCACAAAGTTACTCGGTGGCATGGCTTGGCCTACTGGTCTAAGGCTGGGAATGTCACAGAAATTGGTATCAGAGTAGTAAAGGAAAGGTTAAGGTTGTTTGCGTAACGTTACCTGGTAGGGGTCGGTGGTCGGGGACGTTACAAATTGGTATTAGAGAAGTAAAGGAAAGGTTAAGGTTTTTTGGGTAGCGTTACCCTCTAGGGGTCGGTGGCCGGGGATGTTACAAATTGGTATCAGAGACCAGGAGGTGTTACGAAGCTCAGGAGGTGTTATGTTACCTTGGTCATGTTACTAAGATCATGAGGTGTAGCGGTATTATAAAACCACGATAGATGTGGTATTGGGCTGCAGAGTAATGTGGGTCATAGGATCTCTTTAGGAGAAGGAGGAAAATTCACGACCGTCAGATATAGAGAAGGTGCAATAGGGTTAATCTGGAAGCCCTTCAAAATTAGCGACTTCGGTGAAGTTGGGTGCAAAAATAAGAGAAGGGTCGTGTTGAGTACTCAACGCACCTTAAAAGTTCTGCAACTATTTCCTTTTGGGTACCACCCTGTAGTTTACTTTTGACTGTTTTCACCTCGGCTTGAAACTAATCCTTCTCTTATATTATATGTTTCACATTTTAATTGATTAAAATTTCACTTGAACATACAACAAAGAATCATCTTAACTCTAAAATACTTAACAAATACTTGAGGAATCGATGACCCAGATTTTTCTTGACTCACAGAAAATTTCGGCATCGGCGGAAGATGATCATGGCGAAGACCATTTGGAGAGTCAAAGTAGCCGAATACTGACCCTCATCGACGTCGGATGAAGAAATGTTTCTTTCTTGTGAATAAACCTTGGGAAGGATTTTGTCGAAGACCGATTCGATCGACTTCGGCAGAAAGATGTAACAATATGCACCACATGAAATAAAGAGTAAAACCCCCGATAGCCAACCCCTATATCATCGATGTTGGAAGTTTCATCAATAGCCTATCAATGTAAGTACACACTCTGATAATAATCGATCCTCAATTCATTCACTAAGTGACATGACGTGACAAGACATGCTGACCTCAGAGTGTGGTAGTTACGTTGCAATTACGATTCTCAGTTAATGCGTGGATCGTGCATTAGTTAGTGAATCATGCGCGAATCAAAAGGAACCGTTAAACTTGTCGATACAATGCATCTCCATCTGTGCCTCTGCCATCAACCAGTCAAAATTTATCTGCAGAAAACTCCTATAGTGGTTTATTTTGAATTTGCGTTCATGTCTCATATTAACTAATTGATATGACCGATAGTATCTCCCAGTTATATTCCTTTCGAGTCATTGTGTATGATCCCATTCTGCATAGCAAGAAGTTCAGGGCAGATAGGAGAGCGAAGCTAACAGTCCATAGGAAGCGTTCAAAGTCCAGTGAGTGTTAAAACCGTTATCTTAGCCAACATCACAGCTATGGGTTCGCTTATTAGTTTTGTGTGCTCCATTTTATATATTATCACCCAACGCTACCCTACACGCATTCTCAAATGACGTTTTAAATTACAGGAATAATGCCTCCGAACAAGCCGTCCACTAGGAAATCACTGAGAGCCCCTAAGCTGCAAGAATATGAAGTAGGAGAAGGCTCCTCCCCATCAGTTGCAAGGCAATTAGATTTCATTCCCAAAACAATATCCATCATTAAGAGAATCACCAAGGAGCCTTTTGTCCAGCCCCCATCTTTTGGAGACACAGAGGCAAGTATTGGAGCCAAGATGGAATTTCCTTGCTGGGAAGAAGTTTTCAAGAAAATCAAGAAAGAGGAACCCCTCAAATATACCCTGCATAGCGATCCTAAAACGAGGAAGCTCGACAATGAGGTCCTTCCCAATATTTGCAGGGCTTATCTGCACAACATAACAAGCTAATCTCCAGTATTTCTGTGCATTGAGATCTTGAAGTGGATCATTGAACACACTAATGCCCAAAAGTTTTTGATTAATGATGATAACAACGATTGCTTCAGAGTCTTCCTGCCATCAGAGTTCCAGAACTACTATAATCTCAAGTATTTTGAGCTAAAGTTGAGCACATATTTTGTCTTAAGTTTCTATGTGTCACATGATACCAACAAAATCATGTCATCTTGGTGGAGAGAAGACAAAAAATTCACGAACCAAACTACTGGCTGGTACCCAACGGCCAATCTCAGGGAACCATACATATACCTCATGGATTTACTTTGCAGGTTACATGGGGAAAAAGACTGTTCCCAGTTTTCAGAGGCTTGGATGCCTCTGGCTTTTACAATCGTTATTTCAGGTACAAGCTTCAACTAGGGTGCCATCATCTCCAAACAGTTAAGCACCTGCATAAAACAGGCTCGGGAGACGAAGGAGGGAGATGCCCCCACCTTCTACATGGATTCATATCTACTGGATGTGATTTGCACCAGGAATTCTTTTCCTAGGATGAATCTGAATTGGCACCCTTCAGAGCTGGTTGTCCATGTATACTTCAGCATCCTATGGGAAAACAGGTACAAAAAATCCTATGTTGTTATCTGTGACCAATTTATTGAACTCATTTACTCCTTGCTCTTCAGAAGAGAGTGCCCTAGATTATCAGATGAAGCAAAGAAGGTTATATCCAAAATTGGCCAATGGTATTTGGAAGAACAAGAAACCTACATTAAAGTTTTTGGTGCCACAGGATCACCCCACTTGTTATGCATTTATGTTCCCGACTGGCTAGTGTTAGGGGAAATTTTCTATCAAACCATCCTACAAGGATACAATGCAACTTTAGTAAAAGACAAGAAGCAGGCTTTTGTACCCTATGGGTTTCATATTGGGTTCTGCAAGGTCAAAGATACCGCACATGCTAAACAACTCGGTCTAGGTCAATTGGAATTTCGGTTCTAAACTGGCCGATTTCGCAAACATGATCCCAAGGGATTAGTTTTACAGCACGCATCATAGGTATCATCATGTTGGCCCTATTCCCACGACTAGTTTGAAGATGAAATATTCACTAAAAACACCCAAGACGGGAATGTGGTGGCGTCCAAGAGAGTTGATCCTCGAGGAACCAAGTTTAGAGCTATGAGCCACGAAGACCAGGCAACATTTCTGGAGCAGGCGGTTCAAGAAATTATCCGATGCCCAGGAGAAGTAGTTGCACATGAATTGGCTGAAGAAATAAGTGATCCTTGGTAATTTAGCAGGAATCCCTTGTACAAATCAGGGATCTTCTAGAAGATCAAGATGCATGAGAAAGGGGTACGTTGTTGTTTTACCAAACCGAGTTGCTGATGAAACAGGTCTGGAATGACCCATACATTTTAATAGGACATGAAGCCTCAACTGTTGTTCAGAGTATCCTGATGGAGTAAAATGATCTTGGGTCAACATTCCCCGATAATGCCCATGGGTCAGGAAACCCTAAACCCGCAACATCACTGTTCGATCCTTTAGAAGAAGGGACAACTCAACCAGATACAGGTCGGGTCTCAATAGAGACATAGGTGCCCAATCCCTTGAGTACTCTTATACATATTTACAATGACAACGAGAGTCCAGAACCCACTCACGACACCCCGGTGCAAGTCCAAGAAGAAAAAGGTATCGAGAAAATCACTTCCCCTGAACCTAAAGTCCAAGACAAGCATGCCTTACAATTGGAAACAAGGTCCGAAGGTGGCCTTGACACAAGAGAATCCAACAGACAGGAAGCAGAAGAAAGACCGAGTGGAGAAACTCCGCAAAAGAGAATCGGTAGCCTATGACCGATGAACAAGTAAGAAATGAGTCTGTGCCCAATGCCTCCATCATGCCCAATATTCAAGTCCCAGGAGAACCAAAAGCAGATGATGGATCCACAA
>JASDQU010883448.1:56304-66485 GCA_032191745.1 Picea mariana
AATTATGTTCGACTCCTCGGGATCCATGGCTCCAATGGTTGACAACAAGGTTCTACGTTGACTTGGAAAGTGTTCTAGAACTTCGAGTGTTGACATAGTAAAAGGCGCTTGCAACAAATCCTCAATGATGTTGTATTTTTGGATAGCACGAGCATTAGTATTAAATGTGTCTTTTTGAATTACGCTCTTGTGAGGGTGCAATGTTGTGTCATCAATCGACTTCTCAATTTGAAGAGGATTGGAAGATGGAGGAGAAGTGGAAGTAGAGGGTTGTTCGAAAACCTTCCCTTTAGTCTGATAACCTGGAGGAGTGTCATAGGTATTTTCACGAGTCGTGACATTAACCATTTTAAACATGTACACCTCAAAGGCACTTGTGGAAGCATCCTGATGGTGGGAATGACCTGTGTTTCCCCCTTGCGGAGGGGAAGGATTTTGCGAAACCAAATGTGGTTGATGAACCAGTTGGGAGGTACCCTTCATATATTTAGCAACAATCTCATGAAGAGGGAAGCCTTTCGTGTAGTAGTATTCCTCACAAATCATACAAGGAGATTTAGGATTCTTTGTCGGTTGAGGATCAACAGTATTAGAATTATCCTTCTCATTATAAGGTTTCTTGAATTTACCCTTGTTTTCCTTCTTACCTCCTGGTTTCTAATATGAACCATATTGGACTGCATTCACCTCGGAGGTTTGACAAGGTTCATAAGTAGTTTTGGTGTTTGGAACATAACTAGGTTTCAGAGAAAGTCTTGATGAATCATTCAATGAACGAGGAGCATTAGGGATCAAATTGTAAAGTGTGTTGGACTAGGAGTAAACCAAGTCCAAATACTATGCATGACTGATAGCCTACTCCTCGGTAACTATGTTTCCCATAGTAACATTGTAGTAAATGGGATGAAAGAGCGACTTTGTAAACCAATCCATGAGGATTTGGTCAGGAATGGGAGCCTTGATCAACTATATCCATCATCTCCACTCATGAATATGATCATATATGAGGGTGGAAGAGGATTTTTAGAGAGGGGTCAAAAGATTTTTACAGGTCTCGTACTGTATAGGAAACTGAAAATGCATCAGGAAATCCATGGAAAGAGAATTAAAGTCGGTAAAGGAGTTATGTGGAAGTTTAAATGTACCATTTTGTTGTCACCCTATAAGTTTTCTCTGAAAAATTCTAAGGTGAATGGAATCATCCATCAAAGAGTTGGAAGAACACCATAAATGGAAATTCATAACATGCTTGTTAGGATCTTCCCCAGGTTTTCCTTCAAATTTCGAGATGTTATATGGTAATTTGGCTTAGATGGCGGGCCAAAACGAGGCATGACGGATGGGATCATTGGTTAAATTTGACAGATATGGTAGATATAATGTAGCCAAGAATTGTATCTTTTGGTTAGTTTGTTGATATTGGTGATAACCATATTGTGTGGGAACACCAATAGGACTATATCAAGGTTGTGGAAAGACAACAAAACTAGATGCTCCTCCCATAAATGGTGGTTTCCTTGGTTGTCCACCATGTAAGGTGGTTGTCCTTTTTTCCCACCCATATATTGTGATGGAGTGGATGGACCTACTACATACTAGAACTAACCCGACGACCCCCCGATGTATGGAGGTGGAAGTGACTGTTGCATCATAATTGTGGGGTTTCAATATTGATAGGGCATAGTTCCTTGCGAAGGAATTCCCGCCGGATTGGTTCCATCCCACAAAGGATTCATAACCCATGGATATGGATTTCTAGGGTATAGGCCAATGGTATTAGGGATAGAATGGATTTCAGGAGCGACATTCCCCCAGGCTTATTGAATTTTCAACCATGTAGTTTTCCCCCAATTAAAAAAGTTCCTTGCAACTGAAGGTTTCCCCCCAGTTGAAGGTTGGCCTCCCATTGAAGATTGACCTTCAATGTAGGGAGTACTAATATGTGATGTGTGATATGGAGGTTGAGTAACTTGTGTAACCGTGGTTTTTTGAACGACTTGACTACTAGATATTCTCCCGATGGACTGACCAAGTAAGGCACTTGGTGTGTGCATGTGCAAAAACAGTGAAGCATGGATATGACCTGACTCATGTGTGAAGAGAGATGAATGCACAAGTGGTTGAGTCAGGGTTACCTAGGTCACCAATGTTTCCAGTAAATAAGAATCACCGACAGTATCGACTACGGGAGTTGTGGAAAAGGATAAATTCCCAAGTTCTTCACAAAAAAAAAAAAAAATCAGTGGGTTCATGTAAAAAGATGATGTAGTGGTTGAATCGGGAAGTAAATAGTAAGAAGAAAATTCATAAGAATATATCTTAGATGGTGGATCAGTGGGTGGTAGGCTAAGTGGATCATTAAAAAACGGATTCGCGTAAGATGAAAGGATTTATACGAAGGTTGTCACTGTTTCTTCAATGTGTTGGCCACTTCCAGGAGTGATTCTCCCAGTTTCAGAAGGGTGATCCACGATTACTGCTTCGTAAGAAAGATTATGTTGAGTTTCTTGAGTGTTAGGTTCCATACTGTGAAATATTAGATCCTAAGTATGAATGTGAAAGTCAAAGAAGCACACTCCTATGAAAACTAAAAGAAATCAACCAAGTAACAACACATTTGAGGATCTTTCGAAGATGGGATATCAAGCCACCAGTGAAGAAGTGAGAAGCACTTACCCCGACCTCCATGTAACAACCCTTCTCAGTGCAAGAAACCCTTTCTTTTGTGGGATGACACTCCAAGGGTCTAAGAGTTTGATATGACATATGCCCCAGGTACCATGGGAATCCCCCCATATTCACCTTTATAGGTACCTAGGAAAGGCCATTAAGGTTACCAACTCACAGTGAGCCTTCGGGTGGGTACAGTAGATAGTCAAGACCGAACATATGGGTAGGATATCAAATTCTAAATATTTTCAAGAGAACTAAAGGCAAGTGGAATGATAGGACTACAGAGGACCTGAAATGGATTCAGATTTCATGAATCATTGAGACCAAATTAAAGCAATGGCTTTCCAAGAACAATCCCCAATATACGATCTGTCCAGTACGATTGGTTAAAATTTGGAGGAGTAATCTCCATTGCTCTCCAATACACGACCTTGTGTTTAGCCCCTGTCTGAGAGGGGGTTCTTGGCTATGCTTATACTAAAGTTGGATTTATACTCTCTTTAGTTTTCTACAGTCTATTTAGTAGTCTTGGACAATTTACTCACTTCCCTATTCCAAAGACCCTAATCTTGTGCTACTGTTGGTGAGATAAAACAAAAAAATATTCTAGTTTATTTTATTAGCACGTGGTTTATTTTAAATGAATTTTAGCTCAAAGGATTCACATAGATGAAACTAATTATGTGAGAGAGACTCAAGTCCAATAGAATGCAAAAGAATAATATGCATTTTTTTCTTTCGATGAATTCTACACATGGGAAGGATAAGAGTTATATTCTTCTTAACAAAAGAAAGAACTCAAAATGATGCAAATTTCAATTTTTGGGATCAATACGATGCCAAACTACCAAGAAAATGTTTCCGAAAACCAAAATACACATGCAAAACTAGCTCCTTTTCCAAAACATGAACCAAAACAAATTTCCTAATGAATGCAAAATTTATTCGTTTGATTAACTATGCAAGGAGATATGAAAAATTTTCGCTTATTATCTTTCATATGAAAGAGCTCTAATTTTAATACCAATAAATATGAGGCAAAAAGTAATCAAACAAAGCACACTGAAGAATGATGAGAACTGAAAGAAAAAATGTAGTGGATAACCTGTTCAATAAAGAACTCAAAAATGCAAAAGAGATAAAAACGTCATACTTTATAGTCTTCAATAACTGAGTAAGAAATCAATAGTCTAGTGATGAACAATCTTTCTTATGATTTCCTCTAATCAATCAGATAATCAAAAATAGTTTCAAAAAGGGGGAAACCAAATATGAGAGAGAAAGGGTCGATTTTGCAATCAAGAAAGAAAACAAAAACTCAATAAAAACTAAAAATAATGAAGGACAACAAGTTTATAATAAAACAAGAGCCAAATTCAAGCACAAGAAACTTTGAGCTAAAGAGGAATAACTACAGGCTAGACCCAACAAGAAAAATACTTGAAAATTTTGCTAGAAAGAGGAAATCAATGATCTGGTAACCAAGACACTAGAGTGCTACAAAGCTCCCTAGAAGGCTCCGGGGGAGCACTGATCAAGAAACAATGCCTCGTTTTGAACTACAAGGGAGTGCTAGTTCTGAAGAAAGTTTGAAAAAGATTCAAAAAGCTCAAGAACTTACAAAATTTAGTAAAAGGCTTTGTAAGAAAACTAGAAAAAACAAGGAAGATGAAATATTCATACCAAATCAACAAGTAGGATCTAAGGATAGGAAAAAGTCTCAGATGAACCAAGAGAAGAAACAATGAAAGTTCATTCCCCAGTGGAGTTGGCAAATTATGTTACTGAAATATTCCCTTGTGGACATGTGAACTTTCCCTTGGATTACAGACCCATATACCAAGATAGAAACACTACAAATGGACAGTAACACCCCTTTGAATTCAGTTCAATCAATTAGAAAGATAGAAGGAGAAAGAGTGTGATGTACCTTGTTTCAAAGTTTGTCATCTCTTCTTCCAATCCAAGCTTGATATCCAAACTCCTTAGCCAAATTGATACCTGCAATAGGTATCAAAGAGAAACAAATAACTCCTACTCTACAAGATTATATCAAAAAAATTCATCTGCAAATATTGAAGGAACAATAGAGAAGCGTATGCAAGAATACACAAGATTGAAGGAAATAGGCCAAGTATATTAAAATGAGAACCCCAAGAGAAAACTTATAGACCATGAATTATGTAGTTTCAATAGCCTCCCCAATATTTCCTCATCCAACCCTTTCATAATGCTACCAAGATCATAAGTTTGATATCTGAAAGCCTCGTCTTTTTCACCTTGGAAATCCCTCAATATATAGGCTTGAGAGGCATAAAAACCATGAAAAAATGAGGGGTATGGTTGAGGATATGGCTCCTTGATGCTTGGATCAGATCCTAAAGTGAGGCCCAAACATGAGGTTCAAACACAACTATCCCAATCTCAAAGAGTTGGCCCATAGATTAAGGTGGGGGAGATCCCTCCTTTCTCTCAACAACATCGAAACTCCCCCCTAGTGAGAGATAGAGAATTGATCCTAGGTCAATTGTCCCCTATAATAGTATAGGGGGCACTATGTATGCACCCAAATTATGGACAGGGTGGCGTTGGTTGTCATAAATGCTCAAAAAAGGGTCAAAATTTCCAAGGAAAAAGTGTTTTTGGACCAAACAATGATGCTTTTCCTCCTCCCATATGATTTATGGGTCATGAACAACTATTTTAATGGTTTAAAGGGGTGGAGACACCTCACAAACTAAATTCGACACTCTATAATTTGCATATGACACTTGTGACAGTGAATGTGACACTTATCGAGGTGCATACATCACTTTGCGACACTTTGCAACACTTGAAACACTTAGGGTGCGTAACTCAAGCGTGACAATTTTTATGTGTAACATTGAGTTCCTTATGGAATGATGATGTTGATGCCTTCTAGTACTCTTAGATCATCTATATCCTCCATGATCATCCCTCCTATCATGAGATTTAGAAGCTTCCAATTGCTTGGCACTAGATTCTTTCGTTAAGCTTGAATCTTTGTTGACTTGTTTCTACAGCATATTCAGGATTTCTTGTACCTCCTCTTGATATTTCATGATCTTTTGATTATGGACTCTATAGTTTTGTACTTCTCTTTCCAGGATTCTCATACTTATAGGATCATGCATGTATCTTCTTCCATTAGACTCAGTCTTAGCATTACCCATGGTGATATGAAAACCTCTAATTTCTTCTTCATGCCTATAAGACCCTTGATAATCCTACATATCTCTAGTTCTCATGTAGGAACTAAATTATGATTTTATGTGTCTCTATTTTTGCAACAATGTGCATGCAATAATTGCTATTAGAATTAATCATATTGCAAAATGTTTATTAATTACATTACATGTCATTCTTAATATCAAATTATGAAGAATATTAATACATAATTTAATATTCTAATTCCTTAAATGCATTGTTGTTTGCAACAATTTTCTGAAGGCTATGCAGATGCCTCATTATGAGTTCTAAGTGAAACGTTACAACAATTAAAAGTTGTAATTTCCACTATTTTACTTCTAAAGAAAACTCTTTTATCAATTCAGGGTAAATTTTATTACCCAAATCAAAATTATTGGTGGACATATGTCTTCAAATCGTCAATACCTTTCCATTGACTATTTGTTTGTTCAAATCTGAGCTCCGAGATGAAAGTTATGGCCTAGAAAAGTTTTGACTATTTTTCCCAATTTATCCATGTATGTTACAACTGCCTTCTTTCTCTTCCTACACATTTTCAGGTACCCATAACCCAAATCCAACTCCATCGTTGTCCTCTATGGTTCAGAATATTTCCATAGACTACTCTTGTGCCTCAAACAAATTATGATCAAAGAGTTATTCCTTTTGGAAGTAAATTGGCTCTAAAATTTTACCTCAATTGTTTCAGCTCTAACTTTCTCAGACAGACTTTGTTTTGCACTCGAAATAGGTCATTGGATAGATCTCTCTGAGTACCTTTATTTAATCTATAGAGACATAGTGTACCTTGGCACACTCATTTTTTGTGGTTTTCGACTGGCTTAAAATATACTTTAGGGCCTCTAAATCACCCTGCAAGCTCATGACCTTCAAAAACCCAAACAATTATTAAAAAATTGTTTTTTTTTTACTTTTATAACCCTCCTTTAATACACACCATCTATATCAAAATTAATACAAATATAAACTATTGATCCACCCTCCATCAACGATCATTAATCGTCGATTCCTTTTTGCAAACCAAACTTTCCCATCAATCTTCTCAATGCCCGATCATCGACCATCAACCATTCCTCTTCACAAACAAATTTTGCTCATGAATATCACCGATCCATGACCTTTGATGACTGTAAATTGAAGAATTCCTTTTACAACCAACTTAGCTAAAATTTCACCGAACCCTGATAATCAGTCATCGTCCAACTCTTTTATGACATGGAAACTATGTCGAAATGGCATGACTAGTCATCCCAAGGTATCAACTTGGTTGATGTGGAATGACACATGGATGTTAATATTGGTTGTTGTTCTCGTGATCAAATGTGACCTTGTCTATTGATTCATCAACTCTATCCAGCTTCTACAGTGGCCATTAAAACTCATATTTCAACCTTCCATGTCGAATTTAACTCTACAATTTTTCATATTAGCTCCATGGAACTTATTAAATAGTTTCGATTCATTTAAACATGAATATTGACCATGAATTTAAGGATTTGACTTTGATTTTCTCCCTATTTTCCCCCAAATTCGCACAAATCAATGTTTGCAATAGGGAATTTACCCAAATTCACATTGGTTCTTGGCCCATATGGGTCGAATGTTGAACTAAAATCTCTGATATCATATTGTAATGCACGTAGCCCCAAGTTGGGTCACGTCACTACTAAAACGACTCAATAAAAATTTATGATACTAAATCTAAATGCGAAAAATAGCACAGATCATGACATTCAAGTTCATTCAGTTGTCCATACAAATAAAAACATAAATATAATCACTCTTATTGTGCAGAACAACAACTAAATACATACAACATTATTAAACCATAAAATAGAGACATGAATGGATCTTTCTTCTCATAGTAAGCAACATTAACCAAATATAACTCAGATTAAAATGCACAATAATGGTATATCAACATTTAACACATCAATACATGAGGGAAGAGCACTTATCTTATAAAATGATTCAACCCATTTGAGAGTATATACATTCCTCCCAACCATAGTCTTTTTGTTCTAGTTATCAATAGCAAGACACCCTCGATCTAGGGCTATGAATCCATAAGAGACGGTGGTCCCTAAGGCTGGATAATGTTCCCCTCTCACATTCAAACTCACAACAAATTCCAGTCCACCAAATATCTTCCCCTCAACCTACACAACCCAAGGGATGGAATCCCCCTTCACTACTCAGAGTCCCTCTATCATTTCCACTACCCTCCAGGGATTCTAGGACATGCTGGATAAGAATTCCTCTTGCTGGGACTTTGAGAATTCTTTAGTTGCAACATGAATTAACTTAATCGGTGATTCCTTCGATGAATTATAAGAAATTCAATCACAGGATCACAACCTCTTTGTCCACAAAATTCTAGCTCCAAACAACTCCCAAACATGTCCACAACATCTACCTTCAATATCCAACACTTAGAGCTCCATTGCTTTCTAGAAAAATCCATGTAAAAATAGATATCTATTGCAAAAACGTGAATGCATAATTCTAGTCTAGTACCCATACGAATTTCCTTCATTTCTCTTGCTTTCTTGACTTTCACTCTTCCCCAAGATGATTGTACATTGCCTCCATTTTCTCAATAATTATAGGATGTGACTCTCATACCCACCCTCTTATATGAATTTGATGATTAGGATCTAGAACACTAAACAACTAATGGAAGGTTCATGGTAAGGATAATTTTGAAAGAAATAAGAAATGGGTTTTGGATTAATAAACATGGGTAAAATCTTCCCCACATTGGACCCCTTCCCTCTTTTGTGGATACTTAGCCCCAAAATCTCCTTTTGTGTCCATATGCATCTAGAAATTCATTTTATTCATTATATTCAATTTACATCATTTACATATTACATCGCTTTGTCTCTCGGCCACTTACTACATTTACAATATACATCACTTGGCTCTCGACCATGTACTACATCTATAATATACATTTGTAGTTTGGGCTTTGAAAATTGGGATGTTACATTGCTTGTTGTAAAATGGTCCTCTTTATCAAAGAGTACTCACTAGGTGGTTGGTTCTCATTTATGGTGGGACCACAAGTATCTAGGGTTTTTCTATTAAGAATATATTTATAGAGCTAGAAGGATATGCAATTTTTTGTCATTTGTTTTTGGAATTGGAGCTTTACTTAGTGAGAGGTCATCCTACCTTAAGAGGCCCATGAAAATTGGTTTCTCATTTGGAAATAATTAATAAAAGGATTGTATTTCATATATTTCATGTCATTGTCTCTTCTATATGCTTTCCTACATTTGTATTTCTCTAAATACCGTGCTTTTGGCTCACGTTTAAGGGTTAAGGGTTGCAATAACTAGTATCAAATATCTTTCTTGAGCCAACATGTCTTGATGTTTTAGAAAACATTTTTTTAGTAGAGACATGTTCTAGCATAATTAAGTAACATATAGATATATTTTTTAGTGGATAAATCTATGGCTGAGGAAGAATATGCATAAATAATATAGGTGGTATCCCTAGTTAGACACCCCTACGAACTATGTTGGTACCCATTTAAGTAAAACTATTAGAAAGAGCACATATATGGATTTGTCTTCCATGTACCCTTTGGCATATAGGAATTCCCCCTAGGAACGCCTAAAAAAAATATTACATAAGCATATATCCATCATATTGCTATAGTACACAGAGAATAACACTCAAAGAAATCACTCTCACATACTAGAGAGTCGAGTGATAAGGTAAAGGTAATGTCTATACTCGTTAGTTAGAAATGTGAAATATTCAATCGATTAATATTGTTCAAAACCCTTTGACATATTGAATAGATATATTGGTTGACACTCCTTTGTTCTTAGTACCTTGAAAATCCTAATCTCTACAACACCGACAATGAAATTCCTACATATTTGAGTATATAAGTTTAATAGCCTTAATTTATACCCTGCATTATCAAGAGGAACACAACAAAATATGCAAGCCAAAACAAAACCTTCAGGTCAAGATTTATATATTTCTTGAAGGGTGTTGCTAGTCATCTATGGGATAACCAATGACATGTCTCTTGTCATTAGTCTACAACAAGTGACACCCTCTTAGAACTTCTATATTTTTGAAGTTTCGAAGAGATGGATGAGGGATGAGTTGGTTATTCTTAGCATGATACTTGGAAGTCATATCATTCGATTCTGCATTGGTCTCTTTAAGATATAGGAGCTCTCCCAAGCCTCTTCCAAGAATCTGTAAAAGGAAGGTTTCTCTTGAGCATGGAGAGGAAGAATAATTTACAA
>JASDQU010883448.1:66696-78650 GCA_032191745.1 Picea mariana
CCCCTTCATAATGTTCATTTTCAATTATATATGTTAGATTTGGTTTATTTTTTCATAGATCATGTTAGATCCAAGCTAGATATAGGATTCTAATGCTAAGAAGAGAAGTGGGAAGGAATTTTTTGTGAATTTTGTACAAGAAGAAATTTGTAGGAGATGGAGTGGGAACTCGAGGATTGTAGCAGCCGAGATAAGCGAGGAATAACTTCAAGAAAAGGTATGTCATCCCATGATATCTTAGATTAATTATGAATCAGATTTATTCTTTCCAGGGAGAATCATAGAAGTCTATCCCACTGTTTTTCTAGTATCAATAGAAAATCCTATGGAGATGTTGTCAGTCAATTGGTGATGTTTTCTTTGTAATGGAACTAATGAATCCTTAGGGAAGAATCTTTTATTCTTCTCTAGTTTAGTTTCTCGTTCCCTTTCACCACTACTCTATGTTTATGAGTTTGTTTTTATCTTCCCTAGTACTCCTTCAAAGCATAGATCTCTTAGATCTGAAAGATTTGAGATAGATATTTTATTTTTCCAAAATTTTACATTGTGTCGCTTGCATATTTTCAAAGACAGAGCGACAATGTCACTAGTTGAATAGATATTGACCAATGTCACCCAAGAGATGGTCACTTGTTGCATTCTATATGACCCAGGACAAAACTTATAAGATTAAAAAATTACAATTTTTCTAGACATTTTTTATCATATCTGGAAGTGTCTGATCTCAAGAATCTATAATTGGTCTATGTTTTTGGATCATATGTTTGTTTGAGCCTTTTTTTTCACACATTTTGTCTTCTATATAGATTTGAAGTGTGTTGGTGCGGCTTGTTTGGATTGACTATTTGTGTTTGTTTTTTGTTTAGTAATCCATTGAGATAGGTTGGGCACCCAACATATCTAATTAGATCTTGTAGTGTTTCATATCGGATTGAATTTGGTTGATTTTCCCTCTTGCAATTTGTGTGAATTTCAAGATCCACTCTCATTATGAGTTTTGGGTTGAGGTCCCTGAAAAGACATTGGAGTATGATTCCAAGCATCACTACAAACTTTCTACAATCCTTGCTTGTTGATTTGTTGGTTTTCGATTTGAAAGTTGTTGTTCTTGTTTATATGAAGGAAATTTTTGTATCATAATTGGAAAAAACAAACACAAATTATTGCATAAAAGATTTTTATCATTGAAGACAAAGTTCATTGTTGAAGTGTTTGGTTTTCATATCTTGTTAAAATTGTGGTTTTGATTTGTTTTGCACAGTTTCTTGGTTCTTGTGAGGTTGCATTGTTAAGTTTGCAAAGAAAATATCTCTTTATATCCCATATCTAGAATTCATTGAGTTGAACAATTGCATTGACATATTTTCATTTCTTTGGTTGGGTCAAGAGTCACAAACAACATCAAAGTTTCATCCATTTTCCTTTGACAAAAAAAGAAACCATAAGAAAATATTGTGTAATAAAGTTAAATAGACTCTTTTATTTTCTTGTGAACCAACAATAGACAGGCTTAGGGCCCTGGAATAGGACTTGCGAGTAAACTCTCCAATCCCACCAAATGAAACCTAAAAGTCATTAAAGAGTGTAAAACCCGTTTTCACAATTGGTGTGTCGAGATACTCCTCTAACACAAAAGTTAAGAACAAAGTTGTATTGGGTCAAGTAGGTTGATTACCCCTCTCTTCTTGTATTAGTGTTTTATATATTTCTTTGATTACTATGTATACATGTGTTTCGTTTGTGACAAAAATCTCCCTGAGGTATCACTTTTGAGGCTTTAGGATGATTTACCCTACCCTTACATGTGGTCGTTCCTACGACTGTTCGCTCGGTCATAGATTGTGAGGTGGTATCCTTAGTGACCACTCCTAGGTAGCCTAAAAAGGTGACTATAGACGTTTCACGTGGTTGTAAGACTCTAGGTTCAAGTTATATTTGACCAAAAAAAACCACTAGACACCGGAACTTTTGGCATCTCATGCAGGTGCAGATGAAGTCTCGCCCAAAGTATCTATTTGGATTGCAAGAACCAAGTTTCTGCAGTAGTGAGGGAATGGGAAGTGACAAATCCATTCATTCTTTCTTATTGTTTCTGTGCATTGTTGGGCTCCAAATATGTCATAATTTATACCATGTAAAACCTCCATTCATAAGCATAGTGCCGCACTTTTAATACATTTTATAGCCATTATTCTGTTACTTACTGCTAAATACATCCATTCTAACTTGTGGTTAATTATTATTATTTTCTTGTCTTTTTAAAGATTAAAGATGTTTTTAACATGATTTTATCTATGATGGTTTAATTATATGTTTCCATGTCCAAAAAACATGTTACTACACATTCTCGTACCATGTCTGGTACCAGAGGGTTCTATAGTAATCCGATACATGTTGGTATCGGAATCCCAACGGCATCTGATACCATAATTTTGTTTAATTTTCGAGTAGATGAGGATGAATGTTAAAATTTTGGGACATGGGTTTTCTCCAAAAGGACGTTGAAATGTAGAAATGTGTCTCAAAATTCACCCAAATCGCACGCGTGGACCTCCATCTCAAGGGGAACGATTCATCCCAAAATCAACAAATAATTCTAAACTTACATATTGTGCCTTGATTTGCATGTGGATGGAAGAAGATCTTGCAAAGCCTCCAACTGGGTTTTAGAAAAATTAGCTAGCTACAAACCCCAGAAACCATTTTCTAAAATTCGAAAGGGATTGGGAGATCTTGGGGGATCTGTAATGCCAACTTTTACAAATAGACTATTTTTTCCCAGATTTAAAAAAACAAGATTTGTGTATTTTCTAGATTGGGAGAAGTTTGTTCAAAGTTGTTTTAAACATTATCTAAGTGTATAAATAATGGAGGAGGATTGAGAAGGAGAGGCATTATGATCACTAGGTTTTTTATGTAATGGAGGAAGATTAATGTTAAAATAAAAATGCTCTTATGATCTGTTTTGTTGGTACTAAGCCCTGCATAATGATGTTTACAATGTTGTGATCAAATTCTTTTGTTGTTACCGATCTCTATTCATGAGAATTGATGCCTGGTAAACGTCTTCCTTAGTCTCTGAAGCTTTTAGGGCGAGTCTTCCTATGTGGAAAGGGCCCAACACTAGGTAAACTTGTCCCTTTGTATTTTGTTAGTATAGGTTTAATTTCCTTTATTTGTAGATCATTGTAATTCTTTGATTTAATTTAAATCATATGCACATTACATTTTAAATTGTGTTCAATAAACAAATCTTCCTGTGTGATTGATTTTATTCTTGTTTGTTATTGTGAATTTAGTTGTTTTTGAAAGGAAAGAAATTAAATTTTAGAGTGTTGATTATTTCCTTGATTTCCTTAAAATGATTTAATTGTATCATAGATCTAAATTCCAGTCTTGGGTAATTAAAAACTTATGAAAATGATCTAATCTTTGTGTTCTTGAATCATGACTTGAAGATTAAAGTGTTTCTTGATTAAGCTAGTAATTTATTCAATCATGAGTTTGCATGTGTGAAACTTTGAGTGGTAAACTGGTCTCTGGAACTATAAATTGAGCTACATCCCTTCTAATTTTTTTTATATTTCCATTATTAAGAAACATATAATAGGCATGTGAATGAACAGATCTTAAGAATAGAAAAAAAAAACAGAATAATATTCAATAAGTCATTGAAACAAACACCTTGAATTTGAGTTTGAACAATGATTATGAGAACAAATGATAGATATGAAGACTGTGTGGGTTTAATTTTCCATCAATCAAAGTTAAACGATCTTTTAAAGTATATGGAGCCATTGAATTTATGACATGCCTAGATATGGAACCTGTTATTGAAATATAAAGTTTGTTTCGTTCCAGAGAGTATCATTGTAAATAAATTGAATAATATCCATTATTTTAATTGAAAAAACTTAGACTCAGATTATATGCCTTAGTTTGATCCTGCAAACTCATTTTTCACTTTATTCTTTAATTCATGAGTTTTTAGTATCTTATACTTCCAATTTCTTTTATTACTCTACTTTTTCTCACTATCTGGTTCCTTACATTGAATTTGGAGTTTCAACATCTTTCTTGGTTTGAGTAAGTAGGAAATATTTGGTATGGACTTAATTTAATGATCTCGAAGCTCCTGCCTTTTAATTTTCTAGTAGTTTCAATCACCAACGTAGGAATTAATGACTTAACTCGGCAGATATGACCACCTTATGATGGGTTTCTTCCTAAGGTGATTGGGCTAGTCTCAATTGTTTTGTGTGTTTGTCGACACTAGTTTAGATTATGTTAGACTAGGCTCTAATCCCTCTTTTCCTATGCTTGTATCTCTAAGTCTACGACTCCCTGGTTGAGAATTTAATGTTGGGAATTAATAGTGCATACATTTAGCCTGACATTTTTGGCATTGCTGTCGGGGAGTTGTAAATGGAATAGGTAGTATTTGAATTAGATTGATATAATTGTTTTGGATTAGTTTTAAGGATGAACTAAGGGTAGAGAGAAGATGGTAAGATGTGAGGGAAGATCCCACGCATCCACTTTAGTGGGGTTGCTTCAAAGTTGGGTTGTTCTCTCCCTTTCATGCATAAGTCTTTTTTTGTTAATTCAAGCATGTTTTTCCTTCTTTTATGCAAAAGTGTGTTTTTATTTATCAAAATTTAGTTTTATTTATGATGAGATGAATTCTTTGAACCAATAACCTGGTGACAACAGGGTCCCATTAACGCAAGGAGTTCAAGTTTGGTGTGTTTTATTTTTGAAAATAGTTTTAATTTCTTAGTTTTAAAATTCAGATCATTGATGATAAATCATTTTTGGGGTTCTCTAAGAACCCCTGAGTAATAATTTGTGTTGTGATATAGGGATCATTAACCAGCTAGAGTAATTCATGGATGATCAAGAGCTTGAAAAATGTTCCTCCAATAAATTTCCCACATTGTAGCAGCACCTGGGATATCTGCCTCTCAGGAAGAGCATATCTTGATAGCGGTCAAGAATTTATTTGTCTTTCCACAAGAATATTTAGAAGTCTCTTTGGATTCCTCTTGTCAATTTTTTCAGGAGACTAAAGAATCATGGATAGAATTCAATGAAGAGAAACCATTGGAACTTGATATTGAGGATTTCTTAACATTCCTCTTAGCAGATCTTGTATGCATTCCAAAGACCAATCATCTTGAAGAAGATAATCTGCATAGCATGGAAAAGGAGGACATGTTGTGTGACCTAAACAAAGAAGGGAAACAAGAATATCATGATCCTATTGAAAGATGGTTCCAATTAGTTATCAGGTCACACTACTCTTTTACTTTTCATTATTGTTTGATCTCATCATCAAAACCATTGGTCCTTCATACTCTAGTATGCATTAAAATTTATCTTTTAAACTCGAGTATGAATATATTTCTAACCATGTTACACACATGGCTTCACTAGAAGTAGTCCTATACTTGAAGGATATTTTCTTTTGTTCAATTAGAGTAGGATAGCAAATAAATAAATATAAATGTTTCATATAAGTTAAATGAAACCTCTCTTTCATACTTTTCATAAATGGGAATGCCAATAGTTAACAAAGCAATCGGTTTAAGATCTTTTATTCCTCTAGTAGATTTGTTTCTAAAAGTTATGACAATTTTGTTTGGAATTTTATGAGAAGGTAATATCTTCATCCTCTGAATGCACACATAATACTGGAAGGGTATTTTCAAAAGTGTAGAAGTCATCCTTGTCAATGGAAGAGAACACTTAAGGGAGTACTTCGTGACCTATTCCTCAAATTTCTTCTTTTTCCTTAAGTTGTTAAAAAACGGTGCATTCCTGCTTTATCATTGCCTATCTATTTTAAGACCACTATTTCACAAAGATGATTGATTAAGTGATATTTTTAATATAAATTGAAACTGAATTACAAACTATTTTATTCATAGCTAATATTTTTTGGTGAAATGAATCATGAATAATGTATGCATTGTTCAACTTTTGACATTTTCCCTGAATTTTCTATTTGTAAGCATGAATAAAAATCTAGTTTTAATTAGTTCTATTGTCTTCTTTTTAGATTTTTTTCGCAGCCATCTCAACAACCCTCCTTCTTTTTTTAGTGTCTCACATTATTTGCATGAGGGAATGAAAAACCTCAGGTGTGGGGGAGATACAAAAGGAATCTCAACAAATCATCATTGATTAGCTTGTCTCCTAGATCTTTAGCAGCTCTCAATATTACTCGGTTTAATCTTTTGTACTTTGGCTCAGCCAACATGTACTCCGGTTAGTCCTCCATTTCCCCATACTACAGTACAAATCAATGTGAAAGGTAAACATGAGGTAAAAATGGGGTTAAGACTCTTTTCATTAAAATTTAAGAAAACTTCATGGTTAACCACTTCACATTTCATACATTTTACCTTCCACAAACCATTACCATAACCATATCTATCATTTCAATCACTACCTCATTCCTCCCTATTTCATCTCTTATTTGTCATCAATTTTTATTGTTCAATTGTAAAAGAAACAAAGTCACGACAATCAATGACTAAATATAGTATATAAAGATTTTGTTTGCATGAGGACATGCAAACCAACAAGCATGGGGGAGTGTTGGGCTCCAAATATGTCATAATGTATACCATGTAAAACCTCCATTCATAATCATAGTCGCACACTTTTAATACATTTTATAGATATTATTCCATTACTTACTTACCTTGTGGTTAATTATTATTGTTTTCTTGTACTTTTAATGATTAAAGATGTTTTTAACATGATTTTACCTATGATGGTCTAATTTTCTATTTCCATGTCCAAGAAACATGTTCCTACACATTCTTGTACCATGTCTGGTACCAAAAGGTTCTACAGTCATCTGATACCTGTTAGTATCAGAATCCTACAGGCATCCAGTACCAACATTTTGGCTTGATTTCTGAGCAGATGCAGATGAATGTTGAAATTTGGAGACATGGGTTTTCTCCAAAAGGACGTTGAAATGTAAAGTCATGTTCTATAACTCACCCAAATCACATGTGTGTACCTCCATATTAGGGGGAACGATTCAACCTAAAATCAACAAATAATTCAAAACGACCATATTGCACCTTGATTTGCGTGGAGATGGAAGCAGATCTTGCATAACCGTCAAATGGATTTTTAGAAAAATCCGCCAGCTACAAAACTCAGAAACTATTTTCTAAAATTTGAAAGGGATTGGAAGATCTTGGGGGATCTATAATTCCAAATTTTACAAATTGATTGTTTTCGCCCAAATTTAAAAAAATGAGATTTGTGTATTTTTGAGATTGGGAGAAGTTTGTTCAAGGTTGTATTAAACTTGATATAAGTGTATAAATAAAGAAGGAGGATTGATAAGGAGAGGAGTTATGATCACTAGGTTTTTTATGTAATGGAGGAAGATTGATGTTAAAATAAAAATGCTCTTATGCTCTATTTTGCTAGTATTAAAGCCTTGCATAATGATGTTTACAATGTTGTGATAGAATTGTTTTTCTCTTAACGATCTCTTTTCATCAGAATTGATTCTTGGTGAACCTCTTCCTTAGTCTCTGAAGCTTTTAGGATGAGTCTTCCTGTGTGGCAAGGGCCCACCACCAAGTAAACGTGTCCCTTTGTATTTTGTTAGTGCAGGTTTAATTTCCTTTATTTTTAGATCATCATATTTATCTAATTTAATTCAAATCATATGAATATTATTCATAACCATCGTCCCGCACTTTTAACACATTTTATAGCCATTATTTCTTTACTTACTACTAAATACATCCATTCTACCTTGTGGTTAATTATTATTGTTTTCTTGTCTTTCTAATTATTAAAGATGTTTTTAACATGATTTTATCTATGATGTTTTAATTATATGTTTCCATGTTCAAGCAACATGTTCCTACACATTCCCATACCATGTCTAGTACTAGAAGGTTCTACAGTCATCTGTTACATGTTGGTACTAGAATCCTACAGGCATCTGTTACCAAACTTTTGCCTTAATTTCCGAGAAGACAAGGATGAATGTCAAAATTTGGGAAAATAAGTTTTTTCCATAAGGAATTCGACATGTAGACAAGTGTGTCAAAATTCACCCATCTCTCACATGTGGACCTCAATCTCAGGGGGAACGATTCATCCCAAAATCAACAAATAATTCTAAACTTCCATATTGAGCCTTGATTTTCATGTGGATGGAAGCAGATCTTACAAAACCATTCTAAATTGTTTTAGAAAAATTATCTAGCTACAAAATCTAGAAACCATTTTCTAATATTCAAAAGGGATTGGGAGATCTCAGGGGATCTGCAATGCCAACTTTTACAAATTGATTGTTTTTGCCCAAATTAAAAAAATGAGATTTGTGTATTTTCCAGGTTGGAAGAAGTTTTTTCAAGGTTGTTTTAAACCTGATCTAAGTGTATAAATAACGAAGGAGGATTGAGAAGGAGAGGCATTGTGATCACTAGGTTTTTTATGTAATGGAGGAAGATTGATGTTAAAATAAAAATTCTTGTATGCTTTGTTTTTCTGGTACTAAATCCCTACATAATTATGTTTACAATGTTGTGATCGAATTATTTGTTCTTAACAATCTTTGTTGATGAGAAATGATGCTTGGTGAATGTAATCCTTAGTCTCTGAATCTTTTAGAATGAATCTTCCTATGTGGCAAGGGTCCACCACTAGGTAAATGTGTCCCTTTGTATTTTGTTAGCATAGGTTTAATTTCCTTTATTCATAGTTCATTGAAAATATCTTATTTAATTTAAATCCTATGCACATTATATTTTAAATTGTGTTCATTTAAACAAACATGTCTGTGTGATTGATTTTATTCTTGTTTGTTAATGTGAACTGAGTTGCTTTTGAAAGGAATGAAATTAAATTTTTGAGTGTTGATTATTTCCTTGATTTCCTTAGAATTATTTAATCGTATCATAGATCTAAATTCTAGTCTTGGGTAATTGAAAACTAATGAAAATGATATGATATATGTGTTCTTGAATCATGACTTGAAGATTAAAGTGTTTCTTGATTAAGCAAGCAATTTCTTCAATCTTGAGCTTAAATGTGTGAAACTTTGATTGGTAAATTGATTTTTGGAATTATAAATCGAGATACAGTGCTTCTATTTTTTTTATATTTCTACAATTAATAAACATATAAGAGGCATGTGAATGAACATATCTTAAGAATAGAGAACAAAACCAAAATAAGATTCAATAAGTCATTGAAACAAACACCTTGAATTTTTGTTGGAACAATGATTCTGAGAACAAATGATACATATGAAGACTGTGTGGGTTTAATTCTCCATCAAACGAAGTTAAATGTTATTTTAAATTATTTGGAGTGATTGAATTTATGACCTTCCTAGATATGGAACCCGTGCTTGAAATCTAAACTTTGTTTCGTTCTAGAGAGTATCATTGTAAATCAATTGAATAATATCTAGTTTTTTAATTGGAAAAGCTTATACTTAGATTATATACCTTAGTTTGATCTTGCAAACTCATTTTTCACTTTATTCTTTGATTCATGAATTTTTAGTATCTTAAACTTCAGATATCTTTTATTACTCTGCTTTGTGTCACATTTTGGTTCTTTACCTTGAATTTGGAGTTTCAACATCTTGCTTGGTTTGAGTAAGTATGAAATATTTGATATTGATTTAATTTAATGATCTCGAAGCTTCTGCATTTGAATTCTCTAGTAGTTTCAATCACCAATGGAGGAACTAATGACTTAACTCAAAAGATATGGCCACCTTATGATGGGTTTCTTCCCAAGGTGATTGGGCTAGTCTCAATTATTTTGTGTGTTTTTTGGCACTAGTTTAGATTATGTTAGACTAGGCTCTAATCCCTCATTTCATGTGCTTGTACCTCTAATTCTATGACTCCCTGGTTGAAAATTTAATGTTGGGAATTAATAGTGCATATATTTATCCCAACATGCACGTTGCTCTATATTTTTTATTTATTAGACACTTAGTGATTTCAGGTTTATACTACCAGTATATTCTGTGTTACCACATAACCCATTACTGTAACAGTCATGATAATTATGCAATGATTAGGCATAAAAAAATATAATATGATAGTATCTGAACATAATCCATGAAAATTTATATAAAATACATTCGACACAATAGTTAACATGGCTCACCCAACTCTGGGATACATCCACAACAATTGGATTCTTTATTATGCATTTGGTAATTGCTTTAGGCTTGCACACTAGGCTTACAAAGATACATACTTGTTATCTTTGTCTCTTCCTAGCCTATCCATTCTATGTTGCAAGCCTCTCTCTCTCTGCATCATCTCTTACATTCAGACATAGACTCCTATTTTTGACAGATAGAACCGAGCCATCGCAATCACTAGCAGAGAACAAAAACCATGAGGAACCCCTATTCTCCCAACCCATTACATATTTATACATATAATCTAGGGTTTAAAACCCTACTTGGTTCCTCCCAAAACTCTATTACAATGCATGAATACTCCAGTTAACTAGATGTTCGAACTATTTTCACCTACTTTTCTGTCTGCATGCTGCTTTTGCACTCTGACTATTGTTCTTCCTTCTTTTGTGTGTCCTTCCATATTTAGAACGTTGAGTTGTCCTCCTTCCTTTTCATCCACTTTATTCTTTTCTTTATTTCTCTTTATATTTTATTCCTCTTAATGTGTGTTATACTTCTGGATGCACCTCAACTATGGAATCTGCAATATTCCTTCTTCTTATGTGCACTTCTTCTATACTTAGTTTTTTTTATCAAAATTGTATCCCAAAATTTCTTGTCCAACATGCCCCCTACACTCACCTGTGGCTCATCCCGAGCCACTCAGGCCGATTTCTTGCTCCTCCATTCTTCAATGAACCTTTTGGAGACTCCCTTAGCTACCTCCACTTCCTTTAGTATTTCTCCCTCTATCTCTACGATCTCTTCAGCCCCCTGCGCAGTCAAGGCTATTAGTTTTGTTTCTGCTTCCTAGGCTACTTGTTTTACCTTTCCATATGTAGTGGCTATCTCACCTATCACCCTCACTGCTACTTCATGCATTGGTCCTAGGTGTTTTTTAAGGATATTCTATTGATCCCTCATATTCCCCACTTCTATGTATGACTTCCTCTGAGTCAAAATTGTTGTCATACACTTCACTGGTGTAAGTGTACTTATTTTCTCTAAAGCTTGTTGGGCCTTTATGGAAAATAGTTGTGCATCCAATTTGAGATTGATTTCCATATGATCATTGGTAAAAGTATAAAATGTGGTTTATTTGTGTACTTTAGTATTCTTTCATGCCCCTCTTGTTGATTCTTTCCCCTTATCCTTCTGCTTTTATCTTGTTGTGGGGACTGTTTGCTGAAATTTTGTGGTTTATGGGCCAGAAATATCTCCTTCACCATTGTTCGAATCATTCCCTATAATATACTAGATATAAAATGTATGCAGAACAAAAATAAAATGCTATTAATGGCAGAATAACAAAAATACAACCAAAACATTCACCACAATAACACTGAAATGATATCAGAATAACAATAACACTTTGAATCCGAAATCAATGTTCATGGGCCTCTTCAAGGGGGCAACCTCTAGTTGAGCAGAGCTCTATTACAATAATATCCAAGCTAGGGTTCTCATACCCTTGACTCCTATTTATACTAAAAAGAAGCATCTAGAGGAAGATCCTTCTATAAGTGAAAGCTTCTATCAGGTCTTCTTACATCCGCCTTATTCTATTTTATTGAAAGGCCTTATTAATATTGACCTTTATTACACTTGAATATATTGTTCTACCTATGTGCAGGTTAGGACCCTAACATGTCCACCCCCTTAAAAACAACCTTGTCCTCAAGGCTTGAGATGAGGAAATTGCTGCAGAATTGTAGGTGGTTCCCAAGTGGTGTCTCTTGGAGTTGTATCTTTC
>JASDQU010883449.1:1963-12182 GCA_032191745.1 Picea mariana
TATATATATATATATATATATATTGGCAGATGTTATTGACGAGTTTTCTTGAGTATGCAGGACACACGATAGGTTATGGATGTTGATGGCATCAATGGACATCCTTGCACTCCAGATTGAGTCAGGGAGTGGATTGTATTTGTTTGAGCATTTCATTTACACACATGTGACATATGATTGATTACAACATGATTTATGTATATAGATTATTGACACTGTTTATGTCAGTGGATGCATGCTTGACGATGCTTGCTAATCCAACTCACATAAGGAGTAAAGGGACCATGCACATAAACAAGAAATTTGAGGGAGAGGTGTGGCAATGTCCCTATCACAGCCTACTAGCACTCCCTTCATGGTCTAAATGGTGAGTTAATGATTACCTAGTTCAAGAGGTCCACGATGTCATGAGGGCGGATTGATATAGTTTCTCACGAATATTTCTAAGGGGCACAGAATAAGGTAGAGCCTTGATTCCTTAGAAGCCTTTAGTCGCTCACAAGGTCGACCGAGTGGAGTGTTGACTCCAAGGGTCGAACAAACTTCCAAACTAGTCTAAGGAGAGTGTCACCCTTAGATCACAAAGGTGTGTCTTGAAGGGAACATCGTGTAATTAAAACTTGAGTCAATAAATCTAGGTGGCCTAGAAAAAATTTGAAATGTTTAGACCTAAAAGACCAACAAAAGTCTAAAAGACTAACATTTAATAATTATTTAATCAGTAAATTACAAACCTAAAAGACTAACAAAAGTCTAAGCCTAAGTCTAGACTAAGTTCAAGTCTAAGTTTAATTAAGGGAATAGTTAAAATGTTAAATGAATTAAAATGATTTAAAATAAAATCAAAGTCTAGGAAGAAGATAAATAAACATTTAAAAGAATGGATAAAATTGCACATGTGTGCGTGAAATTAATATAATGGATTTTTAAAATAGAAGGAAATAATAATATGAGAGAATATGTGTATACATAGAAAATTATCTTGATTCAAACTACCACTAGCATAATTAAAAGAAGTCTGCTAATCCAACTCTAACTAAGATCTAGTTAGGAGACACTCATTAAATGAGAATTTGGGGAACAAAGGGACAACTAAGAGCGAAAATAGGAACACATTGGGGAATGTGAGGGAATTTGACTTTTTAAATAAAATAAAAATGGTAATTACTTGTGCAACTTGGGGAGAGTGTGAGAAGTGTGTGGGTGAATAATCATAATTAATTTAATATAAAAAGTTAATTAGTTGTGCTTGAGGCAGTAAATAAATTTCTATAAAAAAAATGGTGTAAAGGGGAAATTGATCTCACTTATTCTTGGTAAGGTTATGCTACCAAAATTTTGTGGACTATGTTTTACTTGTGAGATTTGGAATACCAAGCTTGAAAAAGAGTAGAAGCTCTTTCTTGCGAGACAAGTCTTGGAGCTATTTTTTGTTGGTTTCTTGTGTGTGGCCCCTTTACGGCTCAAGGGACTAAGGGGGAAGAAGATTACCCCTAGCGTTCGCTGAGAAGTACCGGTGTAGTTTCATTGATTAGCAAGAGGGAGTACAGAGAGAGTGCAAGTTTTTGAATGACATCTTCAAATCTCAGTCTTCATTGGTCCTAATATTTTATTATAAGTTTTTATATTGTTAACGAGTAAATTTGTATTTAGAATTTATGAATAATATTCGCTGCAAGATCGCATTGAATCTCTAGATCAAACAAAAATTTATAAGTTCAATGAAGAGGCAATGTTTTAGTTAGCAATTGAAGTTTCTGGATTCGCTGCCAATTAGTTTACTTCTTAGAATTTGAAATTTAATTATCGCTGCCAAATGAAATTTCAACTATTGAATTTAGAAATTATATGATGGCTATCAAGTCAATTGCACTTGGATAAATTGGAAATGCGTAGAGTCACCATCAAGTTATCTCATATCTAAAATTTAATTCTTTCGTTTGAGCATTGTAAAAACATTGTCAAATTTTGGTATTTATTAATCGTTGGGTTGTGGTAAACTTGATTGCAAACACTAAGCATGAGATTCTTTCGTTATGATAGTTGCTTTTAGTTGAACTCTGGAAGTTACAACTAAGTATGTTCGCTTCAGTTAATTACAATTGTTAAGTCTCTGGTAACTGAGACATTATCACATGTGTGGGATTTTTCTGACCATCATATAATTTTGCGCTATAGGTGTATGCTATGGGAAAGTAGCGGTCCACACGGTTAAAATATTCTCCACTAAACTCAGACTATTATTACCAGCGCATATGTTGTGAGGGATCGTTTTAGGATGACTGTCCATGATTTATGGCATGAAAAAAAATAAAAATCAATGAACCCAACACGAGTAAGCTAGAGTTCAAGGGGGCAGATTTTATGGAATTCAAATTAACTTTTGTTGTTTAAAAAAGGGAGGGGGGGGGTGCGTTAGGTTAGTATCTACTATTAATTATTATGAATGTTTTTAAAAGGGAAATTGAGAACTTAAAGTGGAGGATAATATGTTATAAAAAGAATCATTTGTGAGTAATAATAGAATGGACACATGGATAAATGAGACTTTCATATTGAACTTCTATGGTATACATAATGCATGTAATTCCTCTGAAGTAAAGATTATGATAAGGAATGGTGAAAATAAATATAGGTACAAAGGATAATGATGTTGTATTATAATATATTATTTAATCCATGGAATCTCCTTTATGAAGATATGATTATTACAATGGTATTGACATCAAGATACGTATTTTGTTCTAAATACTGTTGAATAGGAATGTAACTAAGATAACCTAGGGTGATTGAATTATGTTTGTGCATTGGGCTACACTTGAATTTCATGCGTCACACTCTGTGAGCCGAGATCTGAGTTGTGCTTATTCTTTCATCGCTATCGATGGTGGTCCTATGGCCGAATAGAGTGGTAGTAGGAACGTTAAACACCTATCAAGAAAACTTGGACAAGTGATAAGCAATTTGAATAGCTAATGCAACAAACAGTTTGGGTAGGAACAAGGCAGCCAAAACATCGAATGACAACCCCTGTTTCATTTCAAGTGTTGTGCTCTAGAGACTCGATTCTCTCTAGTTACGACAAGAAAATGAGCTTCTAAGGGATGGAGCCACTCACTTGACTATAAGAAGTGTTAAGAATTTATTGTTCGATGATGTACTCTTTGATTCTTATTTGGGTATTTTGAGTAGATTGAGAAAAATCAATATACGCAACTTCAGTAGCAAAATGTCATGGTACCAAGGAAGTGGTTACAAATCGTATAAATAAGAAGGAGAAGTAGGGGAATTAAGCATTGCAGCACCAAGGGAAGCATCTGATCCACCAACAAGAAATCTAGTTCCATTGCTCTAACCATGCCTAGCATCCTTCATAGTTTTATATCAATTGATCTAGAGCTAGCAGGTGCATATACAATCTCAGATACGCTCACCTAAGTACAAGGAAGGGATCTGCACAGATAAGTACAAGGAAGAGATCTACATGAAAGTCAGTGATTTCATTCCTTATGTTCATTAACTGAACTAAACGACATGGTTTCATGGATCAGGTAGCCATTATGTATCAAAAATAGGAACAATGGAACCCTGCAACTAATCTTAGCATGAGAAAAAAACTCATAATATAATTATGAAAAGAAAGATGCACTAATGAATCAGGGTAAATACTCATGGGGTACTAAAAAAATCATGACCAATTATCTTCCTAGGGTTTTGGTATACCGTTGTCACTGTTGTTTTGGGAGCCATAATTCACACAAGAATTACTAGTAGACCCACCCACAATGATAGCTACAACTTGAGCCAATGGTCAAAAAATTCCCAAAATCAATTATACACCGCCGCTAAAAATAACAAATGAAAGAACAACCTCTACAGACTCGATCAAGAAGGAAACAACATAAAAATCTCCATTGGAGCATGGAAGGGCATAATTGGTGACCTATTCATTCAAAAAATTCTAGGAAAGGATGGTAATTAATTCATTGATTCCCATTCCCATTCATTCTCATAATAATTTAAAAGGATTTCAGTTAGATTTTATAAATATGGATTTCCTATCTGCAACGAACATTGTATTTTCTTACGAGCAAAAGGTGATGACATTGTTTGAGCATTTGCAGGGAGACAATCACATTACCCCTGCATTTCTGGTACTGTGTCCTTGAACCCAACAAAGCATTATTACGTTAGTTGATTCTACCACTGAAATTTAGCTGAATATACCATCTGTAAAACTTTTTTTAAGATAAATTTTAGTGAATCCAACATTAATGCCTAATTGTAGTTCAAATATAACTAACTGTAGAGTGCCAACATCAATGATTAGAGGATTAAGCAACCATATATACCTTTGTTGAGAATTTTTTGTCTCCCTGTTTCTATGTTTTTGATAGTACTTCGATGACCACCTCCATTCCATATTGAATACAACCATAGAATACAAGCCCAAATCCTCCTCTACCAATTTTCCTTCCAAATATTATATGAGTTCTTATTAAGAATATCTTTTCTCCAAATTCATAGAATGCATTGTCAATATAAGTTGGTTAACATGAGAATGTTTTATATAAATTGAAGTTTGAAATTCATGGATTAAAAGAATTTCATATTTAGAATGATTAAGATTGACTAGAGTTGTGATTAAAGCCTTACCTTTTTTTTTTCCTCTCCTTACAGTGCAATGTAGGGTAAGAAGCAGCGTTTTGTCCTTCCAATTTTGTTGCAGTTCAGGGTAAGAATAAGAATGTTGTCCTTCCAATTTTGTTTTTGTTGAAAAAATAATGGGATAGAAAAAACCTTATTGGTGAGCTAATTCTATAAGCTAGTTTGTTCAACAACGTCGTAGCTTATTCAAGAACACCAAGATTTACATGGTCTTGTAGGTGCATGGTTGTGTAGGTGGAAGCTCAACAACATAGAACTTATGGAGTTGACAATAGGAATTGACAAGGAGTTGATAGTGGGACGTTGTTGGACACTTCACAACCATAACATTAAAAAAAAAAAAAGAGAATTTATGGTGCCCCAAACTTAGGTTAAACCATAGGGAAAAATTGAGAAAACATCTAATGTTAGGAAGTAATGCTACCTTTATTTCTAGCATTACTTGATATCCCGAAAAATTATTATCGAATGTATGCCTTAAACTACAATTTCGGTGGAAAATGAGGGGTTTTTCCTCGAGAAGAGGCCAAATACAACCTCCAAGTTCAAACTTACGATAAAAAATGGAAATGCTATTGGAAAAATTGTTAAATGTTTATAAAAAATTTAGGCTAAATTTTTTGAAATACTTGCATGTGAAATGTTTAACAAAAACTTAGTTTAAAATGTTTTGAAATACGTGCCAGACTAATTGAAAATCGGTGAACCGATTACTATATCCCTAGCCTAAAGGCAAGGACTAATAATAATGTGAACATATCAAATCAAATTATAAAGGATTAAAATCTATATCATATATTATTACAATTTTTATATAAATTATTGATGTAAAAATTAAGAAAAACCAAGAAAATATTGTAATATAAATCAATGATTACTATGTATAGTTAAATGATTAAAATTTTTAAATAAAAACATTTAGAATTTGTTGATTCATATTCTTATATTAAATTGTTATTTTGACTCAATAGTTCTCATTTTTTTTTAATCCTAATCTCTTCACATGTATGTCAACCCTTTTATTACACTTATAAACCCTAGTCCTTACAATATGGTACCGACACTTTTATCACCAACTAAGTAAAAAATAATTATGGTTAAGTTTAAGTAAGTATCTTTGATACTAAGTTACATGTTAACTTCCATGATCATTTCACTCTTTCTTATTTGTTATTATTTTTCATCATCAATTAATCTTTAATAGGCTCTATTGAGTTCCTATAACTACCACAATACTAAAATATATAACACCCCAATATGACCTCATCTTCAAAATATGCTCTCCCTTATTCCAAACTTACAACACAAACCTCTATTGAGATAACCTCTATGCATTATCCTTTCAAGAATTAGTGGGTAGAGGCTTTCGAATTTGCTACTAACTTGTGCAAATGAAGTTTTATGTTATATCATTCAAGATCAATAATAAAACAAGTTGAGCTTCATACTATGAGAATAAAGCTCAATAATAAAAATAATACAAATAATACAATAATAATAATATAAATGACACAATAATAATAAACAGGGTAGCTGCAGAGCAGCAAGTCCCTGCCTTTAGGGAAGAGCTGCCATGAGTTGATTTGACTATTGTAGTGCCAACCTTTCAAGGTAAAATATGTAGTCATTGACACCCCAAAGACCAATTGATTCATGTACTTGTCGGAAGCTTTAGAGACCTCCATTGGAAATCCTTTTGGCTTGGATCATGCTACTATTATCAATGGATTGTTGTAGTTGTGATGTGTTGGAGTAATTGAAAATGCTGGCCATCCCACATACACCAAGGAAAAAGAAGTTTTAAAAAGACATGTATTTCCACAAATTTGTGTACAAAATTGACAAAGAGAACAAGGAACTTGGGGAGGCGCGATGTCAACTTCTTGAGTTGGATGCCCGAGTGCTACTAAAGTTATCAAAAGTCACCAAGTATGATGATTTCATTAGTTATCAAGTATTTTGATTGTCTTGTTAATAACAAGTGGATTTGATTATGACTTTTTGTTATACATATTTTCATACAGATCAAATAGAATCAAATAAGAAAGTTTATATATATTTTTAATGATTTTATATCAATAAATTAAAAAAGTTTGAAATTAATTTTCTGATCAAATAGAATCAAATAATAAAGTTGATATATATTTTTAATGATTTTATATCAATAGATTAAAAAAGTTTGAAATCAATATACCTTTTCTCTAATCATATATAAGATAATTATTGGGAACCCATTATAGTTGTATTTGCTGGGCATAGGACAAGTTCTGATTCCACCTGGGAGGTGGTGCCATTTTCTGTCCATTCACAGACGTCGGCTTTGACATTCATGTACGAAGTACAACCCTAGTTTTTTGTCGTTATCTATAAGTCACCTTCCACGTAGCATGCATGCACAAGTCCAGATGTGCGAATCAGAAATCATGTTCCACACATTACATAATCAATATCTCTCATGCAACGAGTGTCTCACCTATGTCGTGACGTCCTTCCTGCTTTCACTTGGTAAACAGGTTATGGTGAGAGATATCGACCTGGAACTAATAACTCTGTGTGTTGATATCAATATGGAATTGGGGAACGAGCTGCTGCGTTTCCTACAACCTCTGGAATATAGCAATAGGAAAGTGAACCTCCAGAATATAGCAGTAGGAAATTGTGTAGACCTGCAGACTGTATTGGTAGGACGATGTGCCTGTATGTAAGGTTGGAATTTTCTCATAATAATGATTTGAGGATCATTTTTTGGCATTCTAATCACATATTGAACCTGTTTGCAAATTGTTGCGATGGAAGTGATGAATATTATGGGAAAATAAATACTTGTAGGAAGGTTGGGAAGGCTGTGACATGAAGCTACTCAAAATTTTCTTAGTTAATAAGGAAATATTCTCCATAGATAAAGAAGAAAGAAAGCATGCATAGTGGAAATTCTTGTCAGAAGAAACCACATTAACATCACTGGAGCACGATGAATAGAAACAAGTCTAGTAATAGTGCTCACTAATGTTGTGGGAAAGATAGCTCAGGTACATTTTAGAGACAACATTTCTGCGACAATTCTAGTTATCTCCATGAGCTTAGTATCAGAACATTACTAATATCGGAGGGAAATGCGTTGGTCCTAGTGGCACTTATTCCATCCATCTGAGGCATTCAAAGAAGTGGCTAACTAGGAAATGGGAGTAATAATGCTTTATGTATGTCGACCCAGTTGAGCAATCCTAGAACCCAACTATTATGTTCACTATTTGAATGTTGAATCAAATCAATACCAACCATTATCGAACATGGGAACATCATCAATGGAGAGGGGAAATTTCATTCCAAATACAAAGGTACTTCTACGGAATAATAGGAAGACATAGATTTCTTTATGGTATCTCGTTCTCAATCGATAGAGTGAGGGAGGGAAAGGAAAATGAGATTATGGGGAGTCTACTTTGGAACAACACCTATTGGAACAGGAAAACTATAGTCTAGGTACACAGGGAAATACTAGTCGCCTATGTGCCAGGGAGAAATCCTATTATTCCATCAAAGTTATACTTCATCGAAGCGTACTCATTATTGGAAAGTATGGAGAATCCCTTATTGCAAGTGTTTGAATTGAAGCAATCCAAAAACTCAAGGGTAACATGGTAGTTTAGTCATTAAGATGTTATAAATGTCTTGATAGTGTTCTTGATATTCAATACTAAGTTTTTACTAATCAATACCAAGTACAATTAACCTCCAATTATGTCAGTTGTTCATGTTATTCACTTAATGGTCTCTAATGGGTCTGATAATAGGTATTCATCACTCCCCTTAGTGTTATGCCAATGGGTTTCTAGAAGTATGACACTCTAAGGTGGCATTTAGAGAGCATTAGAGTATGTGATTGATTTAATCGTTGGAATAAAACTACTTACAATAGTACCTTATTAGGCATCGTCTAGACTGGAGATAAAAAAATGGTTGTTGTTCATGTTGTTTAGTTTCCAATAGTTATAGAAAAAAACCAACAACAAGAAATGATTTATAAATATTGTAAATGAAATACTTGAAGGTGTTGTCGCTGCTCAAACTGGTTATTGTTGCTTGGATACTAGATTTTATGCAATTTTATTTTTGTTGTAGGCATGGCCAATGACACTCTAGGTGTAGGAGGCCTCAGGAAATGACAAAATATGTCTTGTACAGGAAAAGAAAAAATCCAATATACGATGGATTCAGATAGAAATCCCAACCTATAGTCACATTCTAGAAAGATCAATCCACTGATTTCATGAGTTAGTTATCTAGAGGACTGCCAAAAATGTTCAAGGATTTAATGTCTCAGTGTATTACACTGATGGGATAATATGCAAAGAGAAAATTAAAGGTCACTATTTGCAAGGAGGTAATGTTTCAAATATGTAATGTTTAAGACAAAAAATTTAAGAAAAGTGGGTAATCTACCTCCAACCATGCATAAACTTGATCTTCATCAGTCTTCTTGATCAAATTTCTTCGAAAAAGTTATATATCTCATTAAATACAACCATCCGCATAGAATCTAGACATTTATCAGGATGAACAAGTTTCTAGGATACAAAATAAGTTTTTGAAGTAAACTTCGAACTTTTGAGCAAAAAATGACTAATTGAATTACCTAGAAAAGATGCATATGGATAATCACGATAATATGTGCAATGCCTGCCAGATTTGTCCAAGTAAGGCGGTGCAAGGACATCAAGTATTGCACAAGATGTCACTGCTGTGAAAGAATGTAAATTTCCTCCAGTTGTCAGATATAACATTGATGTCTCACAGGAAGATGTGATAACAATGTCTACCTTTAGTTTGGCTAATCTTGCTGCAGCAAAGAACAAGTACCTTGGCTGGAGTAGAAGGGAACGCAGGGGATGAGAGTCTGAATGCTGAGAAGAAGGAGAAAACAAAGCTATAATGCTGAGTAGAAGGGGAAAACACAGAAGGGAAAACAAATCTAGAAGTGAGGAGGAAGGAAAACGCAACGGGAAAGGGAGGAGGAAATGGAGGGCTGACTATCCTTGTCTCATGGAAACCCATGTACCTCTGTGTGTTATGTCATGCAACAATGTTCTACGTGTAAGATAAATGGATGCAATAAACATGGGCTAGTATACGAACTGATATGAAGTATTGCACCAAACATTTAATGTTGCAAATTAATGCTAGATTCATCTCTAGCATTACTTCGTTGTGTAAAAAATAAAATACGAATGTGAGCTTTAAATAAAAAATAACCTAAGCTATCATCCCCCTGTGCCTCGGGAAGAGACCACATAAGATGCTGAACTTAAAACTTAGGTTAAAAAACAACTTAAATTATATGTTTTTTTAAAACTTTGGTTAAAACGATCAACACTCATTAATTTATGTATCAAGTTAACATAAAAACTAAAAACCAATTACTAATAGTACCTCAGCCCGAAGGGCAAGAACTAATAATAATAATAATACAAATAACACAATAATAATAAATAATAGTAATAATACATATGACACAATAATAATAACTTTAATATTTACCTTAATAAACCAT
>JASDQU010883449.1:18802-33672 GCA_032191745.1 Picea mariana
TGTATTTTAATTATTTAATATTGTTTATTTCCTATGCATGTGTGACAACATTAGGTATAATAGGAAGCAATGGACTTTATCAAAGAGCAAAGATATATCAAAATAAATGACTAGCAAACATGTTGATGACAACACACAGATTTACAATAACTCAAATAGGGGGCTATCACTATTGTAATGGTGATAAGTAGAAGGAATGTTCATATCAAAATTCATTAATGGACATATTTGAGATATAAGGAGGAAATGTTTTATGAGACTTATGCTTGTAAATAAAGTGATTATCTTAGCATCCCTTATAATATGTAGTTGCAATTCAATAGCAACATGTAACCTCACTAGACCCTTGGATGGAATATGTAAGGTTTGTAATGCTTGAGGATTTGTTGGATTATTCAACAGACCCTATCAAGGGGGTCCAAATATGATCACATCCAAGTCCTCATGAGTCTCCTAGTCCTTTACTGACCAAGGGTATCACTCATGACCCCTTGGTTCTTTGTCCTAAGATTGATCAAATTTTAGGCTTGACGGAAAAGTAGGTCAACATGTTGTTACAACTAAGTTGTCGGTTTTAGGAAGGATTAGAAAATCTCCTCTTTTAAAATTGTAGTATAGTGGTAAGTATTCCCACTTGTTCAGTACCTTGATGGGTTTGCCTAGTCATAGCATAGACCGGTACTCCCTACCAACAAACTTGTTCAGTATCCCGACGGGTTAGCCTCTTACACCCATTTTCCATCAAAGGCTCTTGTCCCAAACTTTACCCTTAAGATAAAATTTATATATTGTGTTCACATGGGTGAATGGGGAAGCATCTTTGAAAACCTTTTTATGGGATGGGATGGTAGTGGGTTGAAATATATTTATAGATTTCCCATAAAAGATTGTTCGCATGAAAAAATAGACTTATGTATTGATATTTAGTCCAAAGACATATCATGGTCAAACTTACATAATGTGTGGTGGATGAGGCCATGAGAGAGTGACCTAAAGGTGCCTCTATTCCTCAAGTTCATCTTCTCCATATAATTATGGTAGTGTTCCCATGGGTAGAAACTTCATGCACTCCCCTTCTACTCTTTAATAAGAATGCTCTACCGACCAATCTTTGAGATTAGATCAAGTTGGACTAGTTTCTTATGGGCCTCATAATATGAAATTTTAACTTTATGCAATCCCATATTATAATCAAAGACAGGGCTATGATTTATTGCTATAACAAATGAACTAAAATTGTTTATAAAACATGAAAATGAAATTTATTGAAAATGCTTGGTTGTGACAAAAAATACTGGGTTTGATTAATTAAACTCCTTTATTTTTTAGTTTTGCATTATTAATAATTACCTGAACTATAAATTTATGCAAGGAAAACAATTCAGAAAAAAGTAGAGAAAAATTAATAAAGGTTAGAAAGTAGTTGAATCAGTCATGAAGATGTTCTCCAAATCCAACCAAAAAGATAATGCCTGCAAAACTCCAACAAATCGTCATGGCCTCATTTATTTAGAAAAATTTGAAAAATGTCTATCAGCTAAAAACATATTAAAAACGATGTCACAATAAACTGTATGCAACATTTATTCACCTATTCTCTATCCTACCTTAAAGAAAAAACATTTTTCAAGTATACGCCTACTTCCAATGCAACCATGTGCGTAACATGATTACAAATATACTCACATTCAAGTTTGAACAATATACTTTAATAAATACCAAAACATGAGGAACCAATTGTTTCGAATGATATGATGCGAAGAGTTGTTGAAGAAAAGAATGGTGTTTTAATGACGGTCTTCTAGAACCATAGCTCAATGTAGTCTTGGTGTTCTTTGTTCAAATTCTCATTTATACCACTCACCATTTTTTCCTCTATCATGCCATGCAGATCATCATCTTTCGGATGGTTTGTCTCTTGGATGCATACATGATCTGGTGATAATCATGTCAAGAAATCCTCGATCTCCTCTACAGGTTGGAAAAGGTGATAAGAGGAGGATTCTAGATCTTCTCCTAGATGTGGCTCATGGAAATTTGGTTCTTCTATGTCTTTTGCAGAAGTAGATAGGTTCCCGACTACTTTCAAGATGTACTCTTCCTAAGAAGAAGAGATCCTAGCTATTGCTAGGATTTGAGAGAGTTCTTACAAACTTATTATCATATTTGAATCCATGTTGATGGTCGATAGGTCCCGTGTCACAGATGGATTAGGGGTTCTTACAACACCCAAAAAAAATCCTAAATAAATGAAAAGGAAGCGAACTGAAAGAAAATGTAAGAAAACCAATTATATACTCAAAGCTCCACCATGCTACTAGGACCCTGCTATCACCAAGTTATCTATTCACACAAGTTAGCTTATCTTCTCGTGTATATAAAAAATGGCTAATGCTAATAAAACACAAATTTTGACTACTCAAAGGAAGAGGACAACCTAACTTTGGAGAAACCCCACTAAAGTGGATGCGTGGGATATTTCCTCACATCTTACCATCTTCTCTCTGCCCTTAGGTCATCCTTAAAAGCACACCACACTTGCATGAAAATTAATACAATTGCATGAAAAGAAACACACTTGCATGAAAGGAAACACACTTGCATGAAAGGAACAATCAAGGCTTTGGAGAAATAAAAGCAACTTACCTATTCTCTAATCTCTTTAGCACCTCCCCAACAATGATGCCAAAAATGTGGGGATAAATATATGTATTATTAATTCCGACATTAAATTATTAATCAGGGGATCGTAAGCTTCGAGGTGCAAGAACAAGAAATGCAATATTGGAGCCTAGTCTAGCCTAATCTAAAGACAACGACAATATGAGCAAACTAAGCAAAGTAAAACAAATTGTAGGAAATTAACACTAAGGATTCATCATTGGGACATAGAAATAACTTATTTCTATAAAGGCTTAAATCACAGTCTTTCATGCACTCAGGGGTGATGTTCGTGTGATTAATCATGAGTAGCTTACTTAAGTTTTCTTTCCTTCAATGATTATTTCCTATAGTTGATCCACACTTAAATGCAATAAAAGAAACAAGAAAACATAAATGAAATTCAAGAGATAAACTAACACCTTAGAAATAATTTCAATGCGGGAAGACCATATCTCACGAGTTAACCTTTAATTTGTCTATTGGTGATTGAAACTAAAGGAAATTAAAGTGCAGGAATGAAAATGATAAACTAGTGCAAGAATCATAAATGTTAAACTAGTGCAAGAACAAAGTGTAGGGAAACTAAAAAATCATCAAACTCAATCAACACCCAAGATTCACTTAGAATCAAAACCACCCTTTTTAAATGTATACAACAATCATAAATAAATACTGAGTGAGTCAAATGCACAAGAATAATGGATATTTAATACAATGGGCATATAGAAGAAATGAATGAGAATACAAGCTTACTAATTTTCTGCTCTGAAAGACTTGCATACAAAGAATAATACCTTTTGATTATAACTAAGTTTAAGGCAGAGAAAATGAATAAAGAGTGATACTTGTTTATTTTCTGCATTCAAAACATTGTGTATATGATAAGGTGTTAATGAATTAATCAATCTCTGGAGAAATAAACAATATCAAAATGGAAATGGGATGGAATGTAGATATGATTATGTAATGGAATAGATCTAATGCATGATGGGTATATGCATATGACATAATGGATTAGATTTTAAACAAAGGGCGAATGTGTGTACAAAATTCATGGGTGTGGAAGAGTGTTTGTGGGAAGAATTGCAAGTGGAATATGAAGAATTGGAGGGTGAACAATACCTTCTACAATTGATCTATGTGTATGAATTGAATCTAGATGAGTATAGCAACTGCAAAAGGTATGTGTTTGTTAACAAAAATGGGTGGAAATGAATATGAAATTTGATCATATGAATGCGATCTTCAAGAGTATTATTCCAATCGATTTCTAAAGAAGAGATACGATGCACATATGGGAAGAAGGTTTGGAAGTAAATTGAAATTAAATGAGAAGGAATTGCACAAAACAGAGTATTGGAAACAATTAGTGCAATTAACATATATCTACGGGATTGGTGCACACAAATGAAGGGTAAAATGAAATCTGAATTTTAATTACCAAAACTAATGTAAATGACAGAATTGAAATGCATCTAAATTGAATCTAATCAATAATCAAAACCAAAATTGAATTGCATGTAAAAAAATAACACAATACTAATCTACAAAATAAATATGGTATTGGAAACACTTATCCTCACTGAGGGGCCCTTCCCAGGAGGTTAATGCTTCTAATAAGGACTCAGGTCAAGCTAGAAGTATGCTCAATGTGGAAGCAACAATCAATTCTTCATTGAGATCAAAAACTCTGTTTTTACATGGTTAACAACTCCTTAAAGCTTTCTCACAAGAATAAATCTCTCACTTACAAAAACTTCATGAAACTAATGGCTCACTTATCGTAGCTTTATGAGGCTTATTCATACATCAATAATCATTGAGGAGTGGATGGGACTGAATCCCAATACTCATATTTCAAATTTTACATTTTTAGGTAGAAATCCCGAAAATATGGGTTTTTCATCAATTTGGGTAGATTCGAGTTAGAGATCCACCCATATCTTCCAAAAAAATTGAATTTTGAAAAATTGTCTGCATTTTACTCAATTTTCCATATTTTAGAAAAAACTCATATCTTAGAATTTCTAGATCTGATAACATCTGCATGGAAATCGAGGTGCAAGTTAGCAGTTTGATATTTTTACTAATTTTTGTAGAATCATTCCCCTTGAGCCGGAGGTCCACACGTGCGATCTGGGTGAATTCTGACACATGTCCACATGTCGACGTCATTCTAGAAAAAACCAATGTCCTCGATTTTCCTCTAGAAGCATGCCAAATTTTCGAATACCAGATGGTTATTGATGCTGGTACCGGATGACCTGGAACATTCTAGTACCAGATGGTTTCTAGAACATTATGGTACCATATGAGCTGAATTGTGAGTACCATATGACATGGGGTGTGAGTACCGAATGACATGGAGTGTGGGTACCGGATGACTGTGCAGGTATCAGATGACTGTAGAACCTTCTGGTATCAGATGTATTGGAGTGTGAGTACCGAATGACTTCCAGTGCGGGAATAGTGTGAGAACATATTGTTTGGACATAAAAACATAGGGTTAAACCATCATCAACAAAACTATTGTATAATCATCCTTTTAATCACTAAAAATATGGAAAATTATGTATTAACCACATATGATGAATAACAAGAGATAATGGAGGTTTACAATGTAATTAGGGATATATTATTGACGAAATGTTGGGATAAGGTGTAATGATGAGTGTATTTATATGGCAGAAAATATGACAAAACTGGAGCCCAACACACCAAATGTCATACTCTCAACATTAACATGCTTATTTCAACAACACAAAAAGCTATGGAAAGTATGTTTTTAAAAATCTACGCGACCTGCCAAAACTCAGTCAATGCTATTCATGTGCACTAGCATGACCTAACAGTTTTTTTTTTGTGCCATTAGCACATTTCAATGAAACTATTACTATTGAAACTTGCACTGATCTGACAGGCGATGCATTTATGAGGCTTTTTGGATCTCACATAACCTTTGTTCAGGTGTACTTGAAGGGGCTGACTCTCTAGCTCTAAGAATATCTCTAGGACCACTCAAATGGTAGGGGATCCAACCCTATGAGGTATCCTATTTCACACTTGAAGAGAGCCTATATAAGATTTCCATTATTGTGCATTAAGAAGAAGAAATCAATGTATTTTTATGTTGTTGGTTTAATCTGAAATAATCATATTTTCTCTTAAGTTGATTCACACCTTCATATTTCTCTTAAGTTCATTCACACCTTCATAACTAATCTTGTTTGGTGTACCAAAACTCTCTCCTCTTGAGAGCATGGGTGAATTTATTCAGACCATTTTACTTTGCTTTGAGAAAGAGAGGAGAAAAGGTTATAGTGGGAACAAAAAGGAACCTCCCAAGGAGGTGTAGGAGAGCCCATTTGTGCTCATACTACCCTCTCAGGTGTTATCAATTAAATATTTCTCCATTGGTAACCATTGTTGACCTTATTATTTTTTAACTATTGTGTTTTATGTTTTATGCATCTACTTATATCTCTTTATTTATGTTATATATTTTTATGGTTTACTAACCCTCTAACTCTACTAAATGTGGTGTTGATACTACCTACACTAGCACTCAAAGGGATATTATTTTCTCACCCTTGTGACAAATTAACCCCAACATATTGACGACTCCACTAAGGTACCCAAGTCAAAATTATCCCATTGTAGGCTCCAAAATGCATTCTTCTCACCTTTATGTGTTTTAAAGTTCATTAACTAGCCTTCCTAAACACTCAGTTTGAGTGTGCACACTCCAATAATTAAAAATCCCCTCCAAATTTTTTTATGCACGTCACAGTTCAACATCTACATGTCTTTTGAATAAATATATGCGCGAAAGTGCATGATTAATGCAATGTCTCAGTCTCTATTTCTACGCTGACCCTGCAAGCCTATGCCAATATTACAACTATGCTTTCTTCAGCCTGTAAGGATCTTAGTCTTTTACATATTTTTTGGGTTTTCCAGTTTCTTCCCAAAAGGTAGCTGATAGGTTTTATTTTCCTACACTTTGTAAATATAACCAGTCATACTTTGAGGACCTTCTTACATAGTAAGTTAGCCAAACTAGATACTAGGGAGATAAAAAAACCATACATATTTTAATTTTCGCCACATGGATGGCCAAGAAGGATTGACACTCGTAGGTATATTTTCTTTACCACTGATTTTAATTTTTGGGACTAGAAAACCTATTACTCACATCCTAGTATGCTATTCACCTCATGCTTCTTGGAGAATTAGAATGGTGTGTATAAGTTGTTCTTCCATCTCCCTTGCAACAAAAAAACACTTAGGAAGTTTTAAATCTTTGTAAGGATCCATACATATCAACATTATTGTGAAAACTAGGATACTTTACTTTTCAAAAGAAACATTTTGGAAGTTTTAAATGATTCGAAAGGACCCCAAATGTCCACTTTTCTTGCAATCTAGACCTAGGTTTTTAAATTTTCACAAGGCTTGCAAAAATCTAGTGGTTAAATTAAAAAATTAAAGGACCCCACAAAGTCCACATGCTACAAACATAACCAATTTTTATGTTCACATTCACAATTTGTACACAAAGCACTTCCAGACAATCAAAGGAGTCTAAAAGTTCATTTTTGTCTTAGTCTGCTCTCCTCCCTATGCTCACAAGCAATCTAGGAGGATCAAAAAATAATTCAATGCTTTAAACAAGACCCTTTCCACACCCTTAAGAAAGCGAGGTTGGTCTAGGACCCAAATCTCAAATACTTTTTAAAAACTCAACCATAAGAACTCACAAAAATATTCCATAGGAGGTCACAAAATAATATTTTTGTCTAAGTTAGGATTTCGGGAGTAGGTATCCAAATAACCCCCTATTATCTCTTTTCAATTGAAACTTAGTGGTTGATTATTTAGAGAACCTAAAAGCCTCCAATTCAAGTGTTGCAAAGCCACAAGGCAAGGAGATACTCATGAAGGGGCGAGTGCCAAGGTTTGTTTGTTCTGCATGTGCCTACTTGAGCCACCCAGATCTTGTGAGGTTACCTGGCCCATGACCTCTTGCTAAGGCCAAGATTCCCTTGTTACACTTGAATGAGGTAAACTAGTGGAAACAACCTAAGATTTTCTACACTGGTGGCCGTTGTTGGCTACAATTTCACCTAAATCAAATTTTGTGTGACTATTGGGAAATATCACCAGATCTTTCAGGATATGCCCCCTTTACCCCTCATTATAATTGATTTTTCTCACCTTCACTAGTTCCTCTTCTGGTGGGTCATGTCCCATCGTTGAGTGTTATTGGAAGGCCCAACGTTATTTGAGAGGAAGGGAAATAGGTCTATAGGGAACATGCATTTAATTATTATTCCCCATGTGTATAATACCACAACCTACCCAACCAACATGTTTTACATTATAGTTGGTTTGTATGTGTTATTCTTATTCATTACTAATCATATGCAATTGTTAGTTCTTTTGTTAAAGTATGCTATATTTAATATTGGTTAAAAAACACTTGTCAATTCTCCCTTCACCTTACCCAAATCACGCACTTCATTTCTAGTCCGGAGTCATAGGGGACCCACAAAATCCTTGACGATACAAACACTTTCTAGGCCTCCCACCAATATTGGGGGCTATTCCCTGTTTTTTTGCTTGATCGTTTCAACCTCCCCATTCACCTTTGAGTAATACATTATTTGTTTCTTCTTTTCTTGGTTCTACCTTGCTCGACACAACCATCCCAAATAGTTCTTCCAACCTCCCTTCCTCCCCAGGAATTATCTCTCAACAGTCATGCATAATGGTCAGGCCACAAACAGACTTACCATACTTAGCTTCATCAAATCTTCTATATTTGATGAAACTTATGAATGATCCAATCTTACATGATGAAACTTGACAAAACATTCCCACCAAGATTCCATCTGACATTCCCAAGTTCAATGGTAAATCAAGAGAAGACCCAACCTACCATATCATGACGTTTCACCTTTGGTGCTTGTGCAACAATATCACTGATGATTCCATTAGATTACATATTTCAAAGAACCTTAATTCGTCCATCCAGGAAATGGTATGTAGTTGAAAATCCAAGGTCCCATACAACCATTGAGTCTTTATCCAAAGCATTCTTAGCTTTCTTCCAGTTACCAATATTCCATGACACAGGCTTGTAAGTTCTCTCATATTTTCACCAAAACACTTCTGCTCATATCACGGATAACATTCATGAATGGTGTCGAAGGAAAATATTTTGCAATATTGAAACCACCAAAGAAAAAAGTTTATACTAGTTCCTCAAATCGCTAGTACCCATTGTAACACACCCGACCCCCTAAGTACCTTTTTAAAGGGTGGGGTATTAAAATTTTTCTTTCCTTCAACCATATCCAAACCTATTTTTGAGGAAACCATTGTATTCTTCTCTTCCATATATTTCCAACGACTGTAATTTTGTCCAAATCCGAGTTTGGGATCAAAAGTTATGCCCCTTTAAATATTTTAGGGCCTTCATTGGTCAATAGTTTCTGACTGCCACATGGCACCCATGTGGCTCCACATCACCTATGATATCTAATGTGGCACTATCAGGTCATGGTGCTGAATGCACATTCATATGAGATCTGATTTCTCTAAGTGTTGACACATGTCTACTAGGAAGTCGATGTCTTGGGCCTTGACATATTTGATTATCTGCATAACCCAAAAAACACTCGATCTGAGACTAGCTGGAATCTCATACACATGGCACTTCCATGAACTTACCCATAGAAAGACACGTGGTACTTTCTTCATGTGACACATGGACCAGAGTCTGTGTTTTCGTATTATAATAATGGACAATCCAGATTAGATAGTCAATCAACAGATCGACGACCATAGTCGTGGTGGATCTTGGACCGCGACGAGTCTTGGTAAGTTGGGAGGATGAAATATGCCCGCAGGTCCAATGTCGTGATACATCGGGATGACGTAATTAGCCTATACAAAAGGAGACACATAGAGAATGGGTTCCACATACTCCAGGTTCCATGGTGGCCCATGACAAGGGTTGGTTTAACTGTGGGGGGAAATCAACAATCCTGACTCGATATGTGATCCGGAATTGACGGTCGATATCACATCACCCATCGGGACCTTGGGACTCCAAGGTGCTAGATCCCCCTTATTAAATTGATGGTCAAGATCTCTCGTGGTTAAGATCCAATGGTTGAGGTCCGAGACACCAACCTCAAGCATATGCAACCAACATGGTCTGCAATCAACATGTATACTCTATGTGGCATGTCCACAATATGACACATCATGGAACAATTTGATGTGGCCTGACACATGGAGATCATACTATGTTACATGTGGAAACAAGTTTCCTTATGGATCTCTGTCCAAATATTCCAAATCGATATGACATGTGGCACCATTGAGGGGTGACACATGGCCCTCCCATGTCACAACACATGGGTCAATAGTCGATTGACACATACCACTAAGCATTGGATGTAAGGGATTTTCATGTGTGGCATGGGATTCAAGAACCCTTGATGCCCGAGGATTACAAATTGATTAATTATCCTAACCCCAAGGATTACGTGGTGATTAGATGATTACTCTCGGGATTATGATCCCCCAAGATCTACGACTGAGATCTTGCGCCAATAGATCTGACGACTAAAATGGTTTTTTTCATCATACCAACATGGAAATGATTTTAAGGGATTTGACGGTTGATACTAACTCATTGATCGCCAAAATGACGATCCTCGCTGCAGCGGATCTTGGACCTCGACTTTAACCATTCTTCTTTACACTAAAACTCCCATTGTCCGGGGTTCGATTAAATTTTATTCTCTGAGATCTATGACAGAGATCAATCCACCATGTGAAATATAAGGGTGACACATGTCGCCACCAGGTAATAGTGGGCATCAGGAACTCAACGCCTTACCAATCCCATGTAAAATAAAAACTCCTCGAGGTCTGTCGTATGGGGGTTATGAGATAATTAATTATGTAAATCCACAGGATTACAATGTAATTACTTACATTATTCCCTGGGATTATGACTCATGGTATTTACTAAGTAATTTCAACAAGTAAGATCTCTCGACCAAAAATTCAAAATGTCAATGTAGAGAGTTTAAGTTTGTCGGGGCTCTACTCATCCACAATTATATGTGGATAGGTGTCAACCTCGTGAAACCATGGTATCCTAGTTGGCACACTATGTCACTATGAAGTCACTCTCTCTCTCTCCCTTGGGCCTAGGTAACAAGGTATGGATCCAAGGGTTGGAACCCTAGCCCCCAGATATCGGGTAGTGGGTGTAACACCCTATTTCCCCCAGTCTGTAAAAATAACTATACTGGCCAAGTATTGTGGCAAACTCAGAAATGTGAATGTGTGATGTGAATGGACCTTGTGAAAAAGGTCGATGAATGTGAATAATATTATGAATATATATATATTGCAAGACTGCTAAGAGGGGATGTGCTGAAAAAGAGACCATGATGGCTAATGAAAGGTGGTGGAAGGCACCTGGAAAGGTGGCATTAACTTCCACTGAAACCAATACCGTATTTGGACTTCACTGGCCCAGAGAACCAAGAGTGGCTCCCTGGCCCCAAATTAAATGACTCACCAGGTTGGTAGGTAAATGGCTCCTCATGAGTAATGAGGGATGGGGGTGAACTGCCCATTCGTAGAGTCCTCAGACCCGACCACCATGAGGAAAATCGTGCCACACACAACCTCACCGAAAAGAGAAAAGGCAGGAAGAGTGTACGATCAAGGGGGCAGACGCAAGGGGAAGAGAAGAAGGAAGAGAACTCTGGAAAAATACAGAGTGAGTGATAGCGAAGAAGGAGAGTAACCTTCGTTCTTGGTCACTGGCAAACAGAGACTTAGTATCGCAACATCATGGTCTCAGCTTAGGGGTGGCTAGTGGTAAATCCGTTGGGAGTCGCTGAGCCTACGGTTGGGGGGAAACGAGCACCCCTCTCAGCAGTTGCAATCACATATGGTGTTATTTCTGATAAGTGCTTTACATCTTGCATCTTGAAATTTACATGCTGACATGTATGCTCATAGTATGTGCAGTTTATGAATGGTTTGAGTATAAGACTGTCTGTGTGGTTTTTTGATTAGAAATGGTGGTTGCATGCTTTTATTGGAAGGGCCACGTATGGCTTATGTTTATAAATATATTTGTATATTTATACTCATATTGAATTAATTTTGACTTCAAGTCTGCTTTTGGGAAATCTATGCCCTTATTCGTCCCCAGGAGTACCCGGAATAGATCTCTCCACAGAGATACCCTTCTTGAAAATCTTACCAAGAACCTGGAAAAAGGATTTGAAGGCACAATTCTTAGTAACCCTGTACGAGGAAGAATGATCCTCTTGAAATCACGAAATGGTAGCATAGGGATAAGTATCAATCGACAGACAAGATCCTGTCGAAAGATATGCGGTCATTCATGACCGTTAGATTGGAGGAAGAAACGAGGGCATTAAATGCCTTAACCCTTTTCCTTTATCTTTGTAAGCAGTGAAGAAATCAGGACCGTATATCCCCAAGGTCCATGGGAGTATCTGGACCATTGGTTTTTCCACGTCCAGGGAGCAATGGGAGAGTGCACATCGTAGAACAGATCTGAACCATCAGATCTTAGTTAGAAAAACCGATAGCCGTTGGATATGTCAGGAGATGCATGAGGGTTAAGCCCTCGTGAACAGGGGTGAAAGTCTTGAAAGAGGAGTTGGTATCAGGGTTTCGGACTTTGGGATTTTGGAAGTCCTGATGACGAGAGGTCGGGAAACTTCACAATGAAAGTCCCGAAATAGATCTGGACCATTTGAATAAGGGAGGCCATGTGTCGTGAGATCACCCATTTCTAGGATTTGGACTTTGAGATTTCGGAGGCCTCGAGGAAAAGAGATCGGGACACTCCATGGTGGAAGTCCAAAAATAGATCTGGATAGTCCGATTAAGGGAGGACATGTTTCGCAAGATCACCCATTTTGGGGATTTGGACATCAGGAAACAAAAGAGGAAGGTGAGAATTTTGACTTCGCACCTGGCGAAGTCCCGAAACAATCTGGACCGTCCATCCGTGGAGGACAAGTGGCGGAGATCAAGAGCCCATCGGTATTTTGGGTACCGAGGATTTGAATTGACAAAGGATTTGTGTCACTGGGGGTCACAAGTCATGAAATCGAAAAACAACGAGGACCGTCCATCTGAGGGAGGACACGTGGAAGCAATCCGGGATTTCAGGAGAGTCTCAAAAGAAAGAGTCCATCGGGATTTCACAAATCGGGAATTCAGGAGTCCCGTTGACAAGAAGTCAGAATCTCGTACTGATAAGTCCTGAAGGGAATAAGACTGTGGTCTTATGAGAAGTGGTCATACGGGCCAAGGCATAGCCCAGGGGGCTAATTGCCGATCAAAGCATTTTTCGGTGTTACGGTGTTTCGGGGTTTGTAGAGTCAAAAGACTTGACCCGCTTATATCGCTGAGTCGCGAAATGCGAAAAGGTGCCTAGTTGTTTGGCTTGTGATCATGATCAATGATCGCATGAAGGTGGAAAAAGGGAAGAGCTAGCCTGTGCTAATCCCCGTAGGATTTCAGGGATTCTATCCCTTAAGAAAAGGAAAAAAAAATTATTATGCCTTAGTGGGTGTGTGAAAAATTAGTATCAGAGCATGGTTACAACACTCGGCTTGCTTGGGTTCATGAACGAGTTGCACAGAATCCCTGTTCGGAACACTCTTAAAAAGAGTAACCCCCTGTCTTAACCTTCCTAATCAAAAGACAAAGTTAAGAATGAATAACCCCTATTGTGTGTGTACATGTGAAAATATGAATTATGTACTGGTTATAAATAAATATAAATATTGACTAACAACCAACGTTTTTCCCTTTTGCACACAAGTGGAAGATCAACAACGAGAAACTATCAATGAATAGTATGGTGACTCGCCATGAAGTGGGAGAGGGCTCCCACGATAGAGACGAAGAGTCTGATGAAAGGAGGGCAGTAGGGACCCCTCCAGATCTAGCCGAGACTATGAGGAGTCTCATGGTCAAATTACAAAGCTGCAAGGCTGACAATGAAAGGATGATGAAAGAACAAGAAAAGCAAACAGAAATTAACGCAATTTTACTACAGAGTTTATCCAATCTACAAATACAAATGCAACATGAACCTGAAACTCATAAACATGGTCATATCAGTGGCCACACTGAGAGGATAATGAAAGAACAAGAAAAGCAAACAGAAATTAACGCAGTTTTACTATAGAGTTTATCCAATATACAAAGACAAATGCAGTATGAACCTGAAACTCAGAAGCATGGTCATATCAATGGCCACACTGAGAGGAGAACCTTGAAAAAGATACACCCCAGAGGTAAAGGACAAGCGTCGGATGATTCCTCTAAGAAGGGAGCTGGCGATTCAGAGGGCTCTTCTAGCAGCAGAACCAGTTCCCATTCTTGAAGGAAACAGAAGAAGCAAAAGTCTTCCAAAGGTCATAAATTTGAAGAATTCAGAAAGGCCAAACTACCCTCCTTCGATGGTGAAATAAATAAGGGAGAGGAAGTAGAGGCCTGGCTGCTTGGACTAAAGAAGTATTTCAGAGTCCATGACTTATCAGAAAATATGAAGGCCCGAGTGGCCACCTTCAACTTGAACGAAAAGGATTCCATTTGGTGGGAAGACCTTAAGAATGTGAAAGGGGTTCGCGAAGATGACCTATCTTGGGAATGGTTTGAGAAATACTTCTAGAAGAAGTATCTGTCGGAAAAATATTTCGACGAAAAGACTAAAGAGTTTTATGAACTCAAACTGGGACAACTCACTATAAAATAATATGTTAGCAAATTCCTCAATTTGTTGAGGTATTTGCCTTATATAAAAGCGGTAAAGGCAAAGGTGCAATGCTTCATCAGTGGAATTCCTAAGGACTATCGGAATAGAATTGAATTTGATGAGCCAAAGACTCTATAAGGCACTATTCGAAAGGCAACCTATTGTCATGAATAGTTTGGGCATCGAGCAGAGCCTCGTGAAGGATGGAAATAGAAGAATAGTTCAAGATTTCAAAAAAAGGGGATTAAATCCCTAGGATTTAAGAACTATAAGACGAACCCAAGAATGAGATTCCCAACCCGGAGTATGCACCAATAGAATTTTCCCTCCTTGAGCAGAAATAAAACTTCTGGACCCATAT
>JASDQU010883450.1:8613-22246 GCA_032191745.1 Picea mariana
AAACCTCGGTTAAAGAGGAAATGTCTGCCATCAGGGTGACGAGGAATAGCAGAGGTAAAAGACTGAAATTGGATCCAGAAATCGAAATGTTTTCTGAGGAAGACATTAAAGGGGGAGAAGATTCAGATGAAGATTTTGATATTCAAACTACAGCCAAGCATGAATCACCTTCAACCAGTAGAAAGGGTGTTGCAGTTAAAAGGACAAAGAATAAAGGTGTGCATGTGTCCCAAAACCCTAGAAGGAATTCTACTAGGGTTACCAACAAATACAGGTTAAAGTCCAAAGCCATGTTCAATCCCTCAATCAAAGAAGAAAACGTCATAGTTATAGAAGATCACTCTAAAGATGTTGGAGCAGGTACCAGAAAAAAGCAAAAAGACCTCCATTGCATAAGAAACCAACAAAAATAGGTAAATAGATCGTTTAATCATCTACAGGGCCTGTAACAAGAGCTACAACCATATTGTCAAAAGCTAAAGAAATTGCTAAAGGTATCAGTGAGATCCCTGAAAATAAAAAGGGTTACCTTATAGATTCATATCACATATCAGATATGCTTGAAGCCATGGATTCAAGCCATGGATTCAACAAGTTCTAATGAAGAACACAACTCAGGATTGGTTTCTAAATACCAAGTTAAATTGAGAGAACCCAAGGTTGCCATAAATCTGAATGAGCCTGCACCTTCTGAAGAGTTCCCTGAATTCAAGGTTAAAGTCAGAACTGATAGAGAAAGGATCAAAGAACTCCAGAAGACAATGAGACAGTTGAAGAGAGAAAAGACCCATATCGAACAATGGAGTGCTCATCGGCAAGAAAGGATTCAAGGTTTCAAGAAGAAGAAAAAAGAGCAAAGAGCATTGCTCAAAGAACTCAGAGAAATAAACTTCAGACTCTATTGGCATAATGTTGTGCTTACCACAAAGCTCAAACAGAAAACTGCCAAAGCTACTGTTGTTATCATACCATAAAAGTTTCATGAAGATTAGTACAATCATTATTTTGATATTTTTCAGGAAATATGGCAATATCTACTCATTTTGGCTTTTGAGATGCAAAGACCTCAAAATGTATGACCAAATCAAACTAATCCATGTTTTGTATAATCGAATGTAGTGCTGGCAAGATCATACGATATTAAGTTGTTGAACAATGATCTATTTTTGGAATGTAAATGCTCTTTTTGAGCTAACCTACCTAATAGATAGATGCTATCTAGATATAGTCATTAAAAACACTCTAGAAAATAGGATCGGGAGTTTTTGTGGATAGTTTAAATAGGCAGAAGAAAGACCCTGGTCAGGTCGAAAAATTGGAGATCCAGAGGACTTGTTTTGTGAAACTCCTTGTAAAGGCATTTATGTTCTATTTGACACTTAATAGCAAAGGCATATGGATGGTTAGACACTTTTTTCTACTATTTTTTTCTTTCTTCATGCTTGAATTCATTATTCAGACTGCAATGCATTTGTTTCTTGATTGTTAATTAATACAGTAAAGAATTTGTTGTGGGAATTAATTTCAAGTTTTGATTTCAAGCTGATGTTCTTGTTTCTTTATGATATTCTGAGACAAGAATTTATGTGAAGTTGACAAATTGGAGGCTTCATCCTCTCTTTTTCTTATTGTTTAATCCATCTATGTGCCTACCTTTTACTCAGTCAATGGGATATACTATGTTCTGATCTTGATTTTCATGTTATGTTATAACCTTGAGCCAATTTTCAACCACCTTATTCAAAAAAACAAATTATAAAAACCTGCTAAACACTTTGCAATAAACTGATGATGCCCTAGCTTGCCCTCTCACAGTCAAGTGCAACATTAGGGACTAACAGGTACTATTTGTAGGACACGGAACAAAAAAGGCTCAATTTTCAGCCCACCAGGCCGAGAACCCGCGATGTAAAGAGTGCCTAAGTATGGAATGAGGGATCCGCATATGCTCTATAAAATCTCATGTCCATACTTTATAAAAGTACATGTTTGCTATGTATTGCTCGTTTGTCAAAATACTTTTATATCACTCAGCCGACCAGATTGTACAAACTTTCCTGTCTAATTAAATTCTGCAATATCAGTATTTAATATTAATAATTTACATTGAGTCCATCTGTCAATCTATATATCGCGGAACTCCGAGTGCTATTTGGAGGACACAGAACAATGAAAGTGCAATGTTGACCAACCAGGCCGCAGGTCCGGTTGTCAATTTGTATATCGTGGGATTATGGGTGTTATTTGTAGAGTGCAGAACAATTGAGGCCCAATTTTCAGCCCGAGAGCCCCTGATCCAAAAAAGTGGATAAATATGGAATTAATCCAGAATCACTACGGAATAATAAAAGTGTAATGTTGAGCCTACCAGCCCACAATTTCGCCTGTCAATTTGTATATCGCAGAAGCCTGGGTGTTATTTGTAGGACACGGAACAATAGAGGTTCAATTTTCAGCCCGCCAGGCCGAGAACTCGCGATCCAAAAAGTGCCCAAGTATGGAATGAGGGATCCGCATATTCTCCATAAAATCTGATGTTGATTCAAGCAGCCCACAAGTTCACCTGTCAATTTGTATATCGCGGAAGTTTGGGTGCTATTTATAGGACACTGAACAAAAAAGGCTCAATTGTCGACCCGCCAAGCCGAGAACCCGCGATCCAAAAAGTGCCTAAGTATGGAATGAGGGATCCGCATATGCTCTATAAAATATCATGTCCATACTTTATAAAAGTACATGTTTACTATGTATTGCTCGTTTGTTGGAATACTTTTATCACTCGCCCGACCAGATTGTACAAACTTTCTTGTCTAATTAAATTCTGCAATATCAATATTTAATATTAATAATTTACCTGGAGTCCATCTGTCAATCTGTATATGGCGGAACTCTGAGTGCTATTTGGAACACACGGATCAATGAAAGTGCAATGTTCAACAACCAGCTCGCAGGTTCGGTTGAGAATTTGTATATCGCGAAATTCTGGGTGCTATTTGTAGAGCGCAGAACAATAGAGGCCCAATTTTTATCCCACCAGCCCGAGAGGCCCTTATCCAAAAAAGCGACTAAAAGTGCAATAATACGGAATCGCTACGGGACAATAAAAGTGCAATGTTGAGCCAACCAGCCTGCAAGTTCGCTTGTTAATTTGTGTATCGCGGAAGTTTGGGTGCTATTTGTAGGACACAAAACAATAGAGGTTCAATTTTCAACCCGCCAGGCCGAGATCCTGCGATCCAAAAAGTGCCTAAGCATGAATGAGGGATCCGCGTATGCTCTATAAAATTTCATGTCCATACTTTATAAAAGTACATGTTTACTATGAATTGCTTGTTTGTCGAAAAACTTTTATATCGCTTGCCCGACCAGCTTGTACAAACTGTCATCTAATTAAATTATGCAATATCAATATGTGATATTAATAATTGAGTGTTCAAAATAATGTTTTTAGATATGTTAGATAATTGACAGGGATTCGCATCCGTAAACAATGGCAAACTTGAACCGAGCAGCCCTGCAGTCCATCTGTCAATCTGTATATCGCGGAACTTCGAGTGCTATTTGGAGAACACAGAACAATTAAATTGCAATGTTGATCCAGGCAACTCGCAAGTCTGCTTGTCAATTTGTATATTGTAGAATTGTGGGTGCTATTTGTAGAGCGCGGAACAATAGAGGCCCAATTTTTAGCCTGAGAGCCCCCGATCCAAAAAAGTGGCTAAATATGGAATGGCGGATCCATACATGATCTATAAAAATTTCATGTCCATAGTTTATAAGAGTACATAGTTAGTCCGAGAGCCCTCGATCCAAAAAAGTGGTTAAATGTGGAATGGTGGATCCGTACATGATCTATAAAAATTTCATGTCCATAGTTTATAAGAGTACATAGTTAGTATGTATTACTCATTTTTCGGAAAACTTGTAGGTGCGGAAGCTGGCGGATTCATAACTTCAGATTTCACTTACTTTTATATCACCAAGCTGACCGACCACTTTGTCGTTTGATATTGCAATAAACGAATATAAACTGGCCCAAGTCCAATTGTGCTACGACATGAATACGAGTCCCTTAAAATTCAAATAGTTGGCAAGTCTTCTTGTCAATTTGTATATCGCGGAAATGTGGGTGCTATTTGTAGGACATGGAACAACTGAGGGCCAATTTTGAACCCGCCAACCCGAGAAGCCACCATCCAAATACTGGCTAAGTATCGAATGAGGGATCCGTACATGCTCTATAAAATGTCATGTCCATAGTTTTGAGAAGCACATATTTACTATGTACTACTTGTTTCCTCCGAATCCTATTCATAAGACAGGGAACAATAGAACTGCAATGTTGAGCGACCCAATCCGCAGCTTCGGCAGTCAATTTGTATATCGCGGGATTCTAGGTGTTATTTGTAGGATCGATAGAGGCCCATCTTTGAGCCCGGCAGACCAAGAACCTGCAATCGAAAAAGTGGAAAAGTATGAAATGTGGGATTTGTACAAACTCTAAAAGAACCTCGTGTCCATACCTTGTAAGAGTTCATACTTAGAGATTCGCGAATTGAATTCCAATTGTGTTATTACATCAACAGGAGGCCCTTAAAATTGAAATAGTCCGCAAATGGGCTTGTCAATTGTATATCGTGGAACTGTGGGTGCTATTTGTAGGACAGGGAACAACAAATTCCCACTTCCGCGATTTACAAATTTGCAGTTTTTATTAACACTCTGCAATATTTTAATGTTTAAAAAAAAAAAAAGAGTTTCCGGGGAGTAATTATATGTATATGTAAATATAATTTTTAAATATGATGTTTTTATTTTTATCATATACTTTCGCTTTCTGTTTGGTTGGTTCTTTTAGAAATTTTGCGACATACAAATTGACGGTCGATATCTGTCACTGAGATGCAATATGACCATCAGCCCTTCACGTCTCCAGGGTATATCTTCTGTCGTTTTTATTTTGTAACCCGCCCATCCGCTTTCCATACTTAGGTATTTGTTGGAATCAGTTTCTCCATCATCGTTGCCTTCGTACTTGTTTCTAGATGTGCAATAATTAAGTTTTAATGGTAGTAGTCATTCTGCAGGAACCATTAACATTGCCATTAATGTCTGGAAATCCAGAGAAGATTTGTCATTACTACGAATTAAACTAAGATTTGCACACAATTATGTTATGCTTTCCAAGTATTCATTTTGAAGACGTTGCAATATTTTTTTTAATCTCTCTTTGTCATCACCGCCACGTTCGCGCTTTTTCCTAATTGTGCAATTAGTGATCTGTGATGGTGACAACTCATTCTGCACGAACCCTGGAGTTTGACATTGATCAACGAAAGGCTCGAGGAGATATTCCATTGATACGCATTAAACCATAATTTGTGGAGGGTTATATTATACCTCCCCAATTTTCATTTCAAACATTGTCTCCAACAAACGAAAATTCTTAATAACTTGTCGCAACATTTCTGTCTAGACACAGTAAACACATTGGGCATAATGGCTAGAGGTTCCACTATTCCAGGGCATATTCTTACTATTCATCTCCCTCCGCCCAGGAGCAAAAAAGGAGATGGTCCCTTGGTACACCGAGAGATATATTTCAAGCCAAAAAATTCCAAGGCAACACTGCCTGCTCACAGAACCTACCCACTTGCATTCATGGTTGTCGTATAAGTTGATGTCATGAATTCTGAACAGCAAGAAGATGATCTGATGGGCGATGATACTGCAATGCATGATTGCAATGCAGAGAATCTTCCCACTCCTGCGCCCAAATTGAAATCAACCATAATGGACGAAACTTCCCAGCTCGATGATGGCGATCCTGACAACACCAAAAGTAGTTTCAGAAAAGAAACCGACGGTAAATGCAATAGCCACTTTGCAGTGCGAAAGTAGGAATTCCAAAGTTCGAAATTAGTCTGTTCTGGGCGGAATACTTTCAATATGAAGCAATGATATGTTGATGCTCCCAGAGATATATTTCAAGCCAAAAAATTATTGATTGACATCTTCAAGAATCAGGTCCAAAACTCTCGTTGTTGTAAGGCATTTTTCTGCTAGTCATCTCCTTCCGCCTAGAATGGACTAATTTGGCCCTCTGGAATTGTACGTGCAACCTGTGGTCCTGAATTTTTTTGGACTTTGAAGAGGTGGTATCAGCTAAGGGTTATTCCATTTTCCCTGCAATGCTTTTCATCTTCTTCCTCACTAGAATCTTTTGAAAACTGTCAATTTCAGCACAGGATGATTCATCGAGGAGAAAACTGCAAAGATCTTGCATACTGCGGATCTCATGCGTGTGTTTGTCGCAGTTACATTCAATGTTTGGCCTGAAGAACTGGGTCCAAATTCTAAGGATATATGTACAATACTCGGTGTTTTTTTTTTTTTAATGGATTTTCTATTAAGAAATATTTTCCTTCGACTCTTCGTTGATGCTTCTTTTCTAGATTTAATGCATGTTCTCATTGGCATGGTTCGATGCTCTCGTACTTCGATATTGTGTTTACTTGGGTTTTTTTTTCTAAAATGGAACATCTAACAATTATATGACAATGCACTGTGTCAATCCACCAACCTTTTACGCAAACAAAAAATGGATTGCACAGTTTGAAACCAACGTTCAATTATATTCGCAATGCAGATAGAACATAACAATACCAATGCACAATGTTGCAGCGAAATCGTTATTCTTGTTTCTAGACATGAAATTATTAAGTTTTAATGCTAACAAACCATAATGCAAGAAGTTTAATAGTTGAGTTAATATGTTGCACTCATGGAAGAATGTATCAAGAACACAGTTACACCCACACGTTCAAATAAATTCTAATCTTTAACAAAGCATTTGTTGGCAATTAGTAGAAAATGAAGTTTAGTAGTTAACTTAATATTTTACAGTCATGGAAGAATGTATGAAGAACATATTTGCACGCACACGTTGCAATAAAATATAATCTTCAACAGTGCATTTGCTGACAATTAGTAGAAAATGATGGTTTTGCAACAATGGGGCTTCTTTGAAACCAACTCTCGCTTACGAAAACTGCCTCCTGGTTTTTTATTTTCCCACTCTTTTATTCCCTCTTGTTTCTCTTCTTGGTTACTTAATCATTTTTTTCCCAAAAATGCCTTGTTGCGCAACTTGGCGGATTGACGCATTTCCAACGATCGCTTCCCCTTTCTTTAAGTTGACCCTCTATTGTTCTGTGTCCTACAACTGGCACCAAGAGTTCCGCGATATACAAATTGACAGGCGGACTTGCCTGTTGGGTGGTTTGACATTTCACTTCTACTTTTTCATGACCTCCAAACAGCATTCGGAGCTCCGCGATATACAAATTGATAGACGGTCTCCAAGGATGGTAGGCTCATGATTGCCTTTCTTTACCAATGGAAAAGTGCTAAAACGAGCCTTACCACATTTGTGGCACAGAAGCTATACTAAAGGGACAAGTATTTCCTCTATACATTTGTGTCCTGCAAACACCACCCACAGTTCCGCACTATACAAATTGACAATTGGACTTGCCCTCTTCCATGCTATACATTTTGCACTGAAAACTTCCGAGAAATACAATTTAACCATCGGGTCCTCGCATATTTTTTGGAACTATTGTCACCCCATTTTGAAGCCCGTCTGTTCGCTTTCCATACTTCGCCATTTCTACAAATTTCTTTGTCGGATCGTCGGTTTGGCAAGTTGAAGAAATATTCAGTTCGTAGTCATTGTTTCTTGTGCCCGCACCCCTTTGCAATTAGCAGTTTCCAATTATATATAAGATCTTATTTCTATGCATGCAATTAGAAATTTCCCTAGTCCATACTTAGCCACTTTGTCGGAATTCCACAAATATACAAACCAGTCGCTGACCATGCAACACATGGTTGTCTTGAGTATCCCCGTAATCCTTTTTTAAATTTTTTTCGACCACTTTTCAGAGCTTGTCATTCTTTCCTTGCTCTCCGCCGTCTCCGTCACCTTCGCATTTGTCTATAATAAAAAGGAAAAAAAAAGTTTATATATATATATATATATATATACATACATATCTTGTTTCTAAATATGGAATTGTTGGCATTTAATTCTTTTAGGTCATCATGCAGAAACCGTGTAAATTGTCATTGATGGGCGAAAGGCTCGAGGAGATCTCGTATTGATGCGCATTAAACCAAAATTTGTGGGGGGATTATACTATCCCTTCCGAGTGTGGATTTCAAAATCATGAAATTTTGTCGGACGTCGTGGCCTTCGAACATTCATGAAACCTCCAATCCTTAATTGCTCTTCATCATACCTGTCACCTTCGCATTTCTAAATATGCAATAAATAAGCTTTACTGCTAATAGTTCATCATGCACCACCCATACATATTGTCATTACTCAGTGAAAGGCTCGAGGAGCTTTCCCATTCATAATCATTTAACCAAGATTTAGCGAAGAGTTACATTATATGCTCTAACTGTTCATTTAAACCATCATCTGCAGCAAACCAACGTTCTCATAACGGTATGGCATCAACTCGACAGTAGTTCTGTGGAGATACACTCAACATCTTCAGGCGCGAGGACCAGAATTTCCAGTGGTCCAAGACATATTCTTATTCCTCAACCTCTAATGCAGAGAACCAAGTAATTTGGACCTCTGGGATTGCTCGTGCAAGTTGTGTCCCTGAGGTTTTTTATTGTAAGGACCTGGTCTCTTGGTGCACTGATAAATTTATTTCAGAGAAAAGAACTATTCCACTGCGGGGCCGCTCTTTTGTTTCTTTGTCACCTCAGGTCTTCCGCCAGATGCTAAAATTGTTGGAGCCAACATTGACGTTCAGAGGAGAAGATTGCAAACAATTCCTAGCAAAGCATAATAACGGATTGGACCTCTTGCCCCATTTTTTTGAAAACTCGCTTCTAGTTCCTGAAGATATTACAAGCATGCAGGTTAGTTCCTTTAGAAATCCATTTCGCGAAATTGCCTGGTTGTTTACAAGAATAACCGAACAGGAGTCCACAACAACTGTTTCCTGCATGGCTCTTTATATTTTGTATTTCACAATCAACGAACAAGCCATTTTTTATTGGGGCGGGTTAATTTCCCATTAAATCTATTCCCAATTGTCAAGCTACAAAAGGGAAAATAAATTTTATATGTCGTCCTATTTAGTTTTTGCAATAGCGCATTCCTGTCGGTTTCTGTAATTGTCTATGTTCAAGAATGTAAACTGCGAATTGCACCCAGTAACATTCTGGTACCAGTACCAGGGCTTGTGGGAGCACAAGGCTTCCCATTGTTTTTATGAGGTTTTTAATGGCTTCTTGTCTGTTTTCAAAGTTTTGTTATTAGGAGAAGATACTCCCTGCATATTTGAACAGGCAACTTGATTTTTGGATAAGAAGGGGACACACGAACTTTTAGATAGTTACACTGTGATAAGAATTTTTGGCTCCATGGAGCAGCCTGCTCTCCTTCCATGTCACATTACGGACAGAATGTTTGTTGCAGAAGTAGCATGCCAATACAGCTACTGGTTCAATCTGTTCCAAAAGAAGAAGAAAAAATAGTCCATTCCTCTGCCTTGGAAAGTAGGGGACTTCGTGTTGAAAAACGTCAACAAAATTGACGATTTCACAGCACATTCTTGCATATCCAACTTGAGATATGTTGAAATCATAAGAGGGTTCAACCCATATAATATTTTTTTGGCAAAATTTACAAACACTTGGCCTCGGCGATTGTTTTTTAAATAAACACCTGCCCAAAAACAGAGACAGTGGCGACAACGGTCCTGCCTCTGATGTCGGCGACGTGGACATAGTGCAAAGTTGCACTAAATTATACACACAACAGGGGAAAGGCCCCAGTGAGAAGAGTGTTCAATTCACAAATACCACTCCAAAAAGTACGACATCCCAGAGCATCGCTCCAACGACCCACCACAGCAACAAAGAAACTCAGATTTCTTCAAACAAAGGAGAAGATAACGACCCTCCTCATTCAAAAATTGATAGTTCTCACAAGCTTCCACTAGAGAAGAAGAGAAAAAAAAATTGGGACAGGCGGAAGAGCCGGAAATTCAGAGTGAGAACATGGAACTTGACACTAATCTGGATAACAAGATCTACTTCCTTGATCAGCCTGGAGACGCCATCCACCATAGCCATCCAATGGACATATCCATCACCGAAAATTTTGACGAAGATGAATCCTTCGTGTTCCAGAGCACTGTTTTTGATAACCAGTCCAAAAAATTGATAATTGAGAAAAAAATATGTTAAAAATAAGAAAGGCAAATCTCGTTCAAAGGTTCACGTTGCCAACATGCGGCCGTCCCAAATCTGTCAACTTCACACCGCCAGCGGAGAAGCACTTCATGATTTTGTTATCACTCCAAAAGCCACCCTAGACTATAATCAAGTGAGCTTGGTAACATCAAAAGATTTGTAAATGTAAAAAGTGTTTTAAAGGGTCAAATGGAAAAAGACGCAAAATGATAATCTTCCATCTTAGAAAACAGGGCTAGCATGCACCAGCAATCAAGGTCTTGGCTAACTTCAATCAGTAATTGGGAGTAAGTATGAATAAAGGGAAGACTTGAAAGAGAGGAATGTAGAGGTTGTTGTAAACATCAGGTATGCAAAAGCCTAAGGAAGAAAGTTTCTTAGCACAAGATCTTCTTGAACTCATAAACTAAGGAAGCTAAATAAGCATCATGATAATATATGATCAAACATCCACCATAACATCACCACAACTATTCATGTGAAACATTCAAAGAATGAACATTTAGCATCGGTACCAAATAAGATGAAAGAGAAGTTGATTTCTATTAACCAAAATGGCTTAAATCCAGTACATAACTAGAGAACCTTTTACTCGGTCAAAGGAAATTACAATCTGGGAGCCTCAGCTCAACCATTCCCTCCCCTTACTGAAGCAATTGATCTATCTATTTATAAAAAAAGGGAGGCAACAGCTGGAGGTACGAGTTGGCCTCCTTCCCTTGAAAAACTCCAAACATTTATTTGATTTAACAACTTATCTAACCACCTATGCTATAAAATAGGAAAATGTTGGGGACTAATCCAACTGAACTTCAAACTGAATTGATTCCCTTTTGCTGCGCAGCTCCTTGTTTGCCATGTGTCTTTCAAAGCATGTGGTTGTCTTCATGATTCCAGCTGATGTTTCCACAACCTTCTTCATCATTAATTCATCCCAAAGTGGTTAGCTTGGTCCTCCTAGATCCCTGGTATTTGTTGGCAGCTTCCTTGGGTAGCGCACTACAAGGAGAAAAGGTAGCGCTTGTAGGTAGCGCCATTGTGTTGCATATGTGCAAAATCTGTTCTCTGTGAAATATTAGGTAGCGCCACTGTGCTGCGTTTGTGTGCAAACTATGTTCTCTACCAAATATTAGGTAGCGCCACTGTGTTTGTACACTGAAACTTACAACTTGGGATAAAAACATTTTGACAGTGTCGAGGAGTGTACTTCAAATATGCAATTTTCCGATGAGAACTATTGTAAGTGGGGGGCATAATAGCAACAAAAACAAATCTCATTCATGCAAGCAAAAATAGAGCATGAGCAAGATAGGGAACCCAGCTATTGTAGAATGCTTGGATTGTTGGTGTTTTCTGCTTGAAATGATGTTCCAGTTGCATATTTGATACCTGCATTAACCTTCTATTTATATGTAAAAGCTTAAGCTCCCAAGCTTGCCGTGCCAACTTAGGTGCATGAGTTTCATCTGAAGGTTGTAGTGCAAAGATCTTCATATTGTATTTCCTTCGGATTAGAGTTCTACTATCTGGGCTTGAATCTGAACTATCAATTTTACAAGAATATCATGTTGCCATTTTGATGATCCTGCTTTGTCTTTAAGGCATTGTTAATTAAGATTATCTAAGGTGAACACTAACCACATATAATGCTTTTTAGAGCATCTATCAATGCAACAACTCCCATCCATGATCCGTAATAAGGTTTACATGTATTAAAACCTGTATCACAAATCTCATCCCTCCAAGACTGTTCATTAAAGTGTTAATTGACTGATTCGAACAAATATATATCTTTAAGATTGATTTGTTCTAAATAACCAACTTTATTTCCTACGAGCAGCTCAATTATTTATTTGGGGTTTTCTAAAAAATGACATTGGTAGTTTTCAGGAGTTGGCCCTAATAAAATGTTCTCAAGTTTAGACAATCTTTTTGGGAAGAACTTGTTCCGAATTCAAACCAGAAACCAATGTTGTTCTTTCTAAGTTTGAACTCCTATACATGTTGTTTGTCGTGCCACGATGTCCAAATGAGTTCTAGATTCGACTCCTGTGCAACATGCATGAAGTAATTTCTTTAATCATCACATACACTTGCGCCTCGACACAAGGAATCTCTGAATCCTTGCCCTGTCAAATTTCAAAATCCGAGCTATCCTTAATCCAGGGCACCTGCGCATGTATTTGTCACCCAACTAACGCTTGTTGTTGTAGACTTATGTATTGACTTGCGTGTTGGCTTGTGATAGGTTTATGTGTTGCGTGGTGATAATGGCTTGTTGCCTGCACACTTGACATGTATAAGAAAACTCCTCGGTCCCTTGCATTCAATAGATTCCTCCCCCTCATGACTTAGCACTCAGTCCCTTGCATTCAATAGATTCCTCCCTCTCATGACTTAGCACTCGCTCCTGCCATGTGGACCAGCTCTACAGCCATCACCAGCTCGAAGAGATGACTATAAGGTAATGGTATCGGACTAAGCGCTATGTCGGGCTTTAATGTGTTGCGTGGCATGTGGAATACCCAAAATTTTGGTTAAATCTATAAAACCCGAGAGGCTTAGTTGACTTAAGAAATTCTAAATGTACAATATGTAAAGCTATAAGGAATTCGGCATAGAGTAAGAACATGTATAATGTGACTTAGCTCGTAGCTTAGATTTTGGCTTTTGGCAACTTTAGACTTAGGCACTTTTAAAGCACGCACCATTTCTCATTTCATTTGGTAAAAATAACAATTATAAATCTAAGGAAGCATAAAACTAGGGTTTAGGCTCTAATAACCAGGATTTTTGGAATACAGGTCAAGAGGGAAAAGCCAAAGGATGTTGGGAAAAAAGTGATCAACAAGAGCTTGATGAAGAACCTGGAGGTTAAGACACTGGCCAAAAGACTGAAGAAAGCAGTAAGTCAAATAGAGAAAAAGAAGAACGCTCTCAAAAGTACCATTATATTTTGATCGCTAACAGATTCCATTAGAAGCATGGGGACTGAGAATGCCAGACTGAAGAACAAGATCAAGGAATTGGAAGACGCTTTCATTCCTATGCCATTGATTGTCAATCCTTTGGCAATAGCCATGCCTGGCACCCCTGCACCCAATGTAAAAGCATCTTCCACCCTCCTCGCATCCTGTAAAGGATATGTGGAGGATAATATCAAAAAAGAATGGAACTGGTTACCGAGGCGTGGAAAAGATCACAAACCATCAGTTCCCTTGCAACCAAGGCACATAGTTTGCTCAATCTTTTTCAAGCCGAGTTAAGAGATGAAGAAAATTTATTTTTAAAAATGGTCATTCCTTTTGGCAAGATTGTCAACAATGTGACGAAAAAAAAAAAAAAAGAT
>JASDQU010883451.1:10561-34055 GCA_032191745.1 Picea mariana
ATGCAAAAGTTACGACCATGGAAAGTTTATGTACTAACTTACCCAATCAGGGCCCACATGACTTTTGGCGCTTCATCTCCTAGGGTTAGGTTTTTGGATGTCTAGGTTTTTTGACATTCTTGTTTATTGTAAAATGCCTTAGAGCCTCATTGTAACCATCTTCTAGTGAATGAGCGCAACCATCACATCTCTTCTCAAAGATAAGTCGCCACCATTCCAGGAAGCTTATTTTCTGCTGCATTTTATAGTTTCATCTTATTTCCTTATTAAATAGAAAACCAATTTTATTGTATCTATGTTATTTTGTGTTAAGCATATTTTAATAATCTATATTCATTTTGTTCTGCTCATAAAATCTGGATCAAGGGTATCAGAGTCGTCTTTTCCTTATCGTCTTAATGCATGTCCCCAACGAGGTCTGGGTACAAAGAATTGGGTCTGGAGCTTGTTTCTCTTGAGGAAAAATTCTCTCACACACTCAAGCGACCTCTCATGGCAGGAGAAAAGAAATATGATGGGACAAGAGATCCTTTCAAAATGTTTCTTGAGGAATTCCTCATGCAATAGAGGAACGAGATGATGGATAGTTTTGCGCAAATCCTTTGGCGGCTACCAACAGCCGATGCACCTTCCTCGAGCAGAGGCGCCACCCCATTCAAGGTACAAATCAACTTCGATATTTCTATATTTGAAGGTAATATAGACTCAAATTTTGTAGAAAAGTGGTTTAATCTACTAGAAGGTTATTTTTCTGTCCATAACTTTTCGAATATAGAAAAAATTACTTTTGCACTCCTCAAAGTCATTCCCCATGTCAAAGATTGGTGGGAAAATTTTCGTGAGCAAAAGGAAACATAGGAACCCTCATTATTTACAGTCACGACCACTTGGGAATCCTTCAGGGATGCTATTAAGGAACAATACTACCATGTTGGAAGTTATGATGACTTATATACCAAATGGACCACACTGTGGAAATAAAGAGACCGAGCAGTGCCAAAGTTCATAAATATCTCCCATAACTTACGCACCAAGATAGGTATTAAAGATTCAGAGCGACATTTTGTGCTCTACATAGATACATACAGATCGAAATTGAATTTTTGGACATCTTGTCCTTGGGCACGACTTACCGATATGCCGTCAAAATTGAGCAGAAGCTCAAACAAAAGATGCGGCAATTTGGGCTTCGGAACCCTACACAGCAAAAGCCGGGAAAGGGTGGCCCCAACCCACAGAACAAAGCACAAAGAAAAGATGGACAGTATCAGGACAACCAGTCCAAGCCGCAAGAAAAGAAGGACACCAAAAAGACAAAGAAAGATACTAGGAAGTGGCGTGACTTCCATAAGATCCCTTGGCATAACATTGTTGATTGCTGCTCAAAGCAGTCATTGATGGCCAAAGTGAAAGCCTCTGAATCAGATGCAGGTTCTGACTCTCAGTCAGAACTAGAAAGGGGAAGACAAATCATTGACACGGAACCCAGCGCCATCATTTCTACCACCAAGATTCATCTTGGTTAACCAAACGATCTAAAAGAAGGAGAGTGCCTCTTCCATTCACAGATGTGGGTAAAATGCACCCCATTGCACTTCATCATTTATAACAGTATCCATAAGAACCTCATCTCAGCAGAGGTCGTCAAACGGCTGGCCCTATCGACAATGTCATACCCACAGCCCTACACCATTGGATGGCTCTACCAAGGAATCGATCTCTGCATCATCCAATAGTGTTGACTATAGTACGACATCAAGACCTTCAAAGACGAGGTATTGTGTGATGTTTCTCCTCTCAAAGTTTGTAATGTTCTTTTGGGCCAACCATATTAAAGGAAACATCATGTTGTACATGAGTCTAAGCCTCGTAGTGTTATTATTACTTTGAATGGGAAATTGTACAGGATACCTGAGGCAGTCCATCCTAGTGTTATTTCCTTGATCTCTGCCAAGAAATGAAGGAAGGTCATCTCTCAGACCGGGATTTTTTTCTTCTTTGTGATTCTCTCTCAGAGTGAGCGAAATATCGCAGCCACATACAAGGCCTTTGTGGTCGATCTCTCCACACAATAGAAGAAAGTGAATAAGGTTGTGGAAGAATACTCATATATCTTCTCCTCTCCTACCGAGGTACCTATACACTGCCAGGTCAAGCATTCCATCGGTCTGACCCCAGGTGCACCACTACCTAATGGGCTAGTCTATCACTACTCTATATTAGAAAACGAGGAGATCAAGAGGCAGATCCAAGAAATTCTCCACAAGGGGCACATCCATCCTAGCTCATCACCTTGTGGGAGCCCAATCGTGTTGGTGTTAAAGAATGATGGGACCTGGAGACTTTGCATTGATTACTGGGCAATGAATAAAATCACAGTCTGAAACTAGTACCCGATTCCCCGAATCAATGACCTCCTTGATCAAATCATAGGGGAAAAATACTTTAGTAAGATTGATTTGAAGTCTGGCTACCACCAGGTCCCAATAGAACAGACATATGTATGGAAGACTACCTTCAAGTAAAAAATATGTCTTTTTGAATGGCTGGTCATGCCCTTTGGTTTGACAAATGATCCAACAACTTTTATGAGTATGATGGACAATATCCTGTGACCTTTCACCAATACTTTTATAGTGGTGTATCTGGATGACATCCTCATCTACAAAAATACTTGGGCGGAACACTTGCAGCATAGTCAGCAGGTTCTGCACACCCTACGACAACATAAACTATATGGAAACTTGGGAAAATGCTCCTTCGGCATGGATAGGGCCCATTACTTAGGCTACATCATTGATAAACATGGTGTGCATGTGGATCTAGCCAAGATCCAGGTCATTCGTGACTGGCCAGCCCCAACCACACTCACTGAACTTCAGAGCTTCTTGGGCCTCTCCAATTTCTATCACAAGTTCATGTTGGGATTCTCTCATGTCACATGGGACCTTAGCCAAGTAACCAGGGGTGGCGGTAAGGAAACATTTGTGTGGGGCATGTCCCAAAAGCAATCCTTCAATGACTTGATGAAGCATTTGTGCTCATCCCCGATACTTTCATTACCAAACCTACAACATCTCTTTGATATAGAGACAAATGCTTTACACTATGACATGGGCATCATTCTCACTCAACGCAGCCACCCCGTGGCATATCATAATGACACACTATCAGATGATGTACGTAAGTACCCTACTTACAAAAAATAAATGTACTCCATTGTGAAAGCCTGTCACTAGTGGAGACATTACATTCTTGGGAAGGAGACAATCATCGAAAATGATCGCAAGCCACTACAGTTCATGTAGATGCAAGGAAAGTTGTAGAATCACTACCACCAAAAGTGGTCAACATACTTACAACAATTCTACCTCAACATCAAGTATAAAACAAGAAGTACCAACCAAGTTGTTGACTGCCTCAGCCGACCTCCAGTCGTGACACTCACCATGGTGCTAGACTCTTGCAGTCACGAGACCTCTAGATGGCCCCACCTCTATGAAGCAAACCATGACTTCTCCACCACCTACCAAATGTTGGGTGCCAACTCAGTGATCGCTAATTTCCATATTCAGTATGGGTTGTTGTGTCGTCTGGGCCATATTTGTGTTTCATCAAGCAATCGTGTGAAGATGATTTGGGAAGCTCACTACAGTCAGGTGGCAGGACACTTTGGAATCGAAAAGATAGTGGCAGTTCTCCATAAACATTTCTATTGGCCGAAACTTCGACAGGATGTCGACAAGTATATCAGGTCCTACACCGTCTGTGCTATTGCAAAATCAACCACTAAGAAATAATACCTATACACCCCTCTTCCTAATCCTAACAGGTCATGGGAATCCATCTCAATGGAGTACATATCGTGCCTCTCATCCACCAAGATGAGAAATGACTATGTTTTTGTGGTTGTTGATCACTTTTCCAATATGGCGATTATAGTCATCTACAAGAAGAACATCACAGCAGAAGCCACTACCAAGATCTTATTTGAACAAGTATGGGTACATTTTGGGATCCCACAAACCATTATCTCAGACTATGACAGTCAGTTCCTCAACTCATTTTGGTCGAACCTCTGGTCACTGCTGGATACTAAGCTCACCAAATCCATTTCCTTCCAACCATAGACAGATGACCAAACTGAGGTCATCAATCAGATGGTCGTACATATCCTGCACATGTACAATTCAAAACACCCCCTTACATGGGATGAGAGTCTTCCCTATGTACATAATAGCTACAACCGAGCCCTCCATAGCTCAACTAGCCACAACCCTTTTCAAGTGGGGTTGGGATTCCAACCATTGGGTTCTATGGATGTTGCACTACCCCTGTCGACCACTGATGCAGACCTATCAGCCCTTGGGACCGAGATCCACTCACAGGATCATTCTATATTTCCTTCGAGCTGGATCGACTCTTTCGGATTCTCTGTTGGAAACCCCTTTCAAATCGATCCACAGGTTCTTTTTCGCGGTTTGCAATTTCGCAAGTTCACGAGTTGTGATCTCTGATTCTTCCTATGCGATCCTGCGATAAATGAGATCACAAAATTGGTATAGATTTCCCTCTGTCAGCGCCCTCCTTACATGACCATCAGCTAGGCTAAGTACTAGCACCTTTCTCCTCTCGCACCTTCACAAATTCAAAGGTTCAACCTTTGGTACCTTCTTTCCCGAACCCTCGAGAGGCAAGATTTGACTTTTCTCCTCTCATTCTCGCTTCTCGTGACTTCATGAGTCGAGAGCTCAAACCTTCGTTCCCTTTTCTCCCGAGTCCCCGAGACGCAAGAGGTCAACAGGGTGTTGACTCCTCCATATATCTTACGTGTGTCCACTGTTCCACTTTTTGGGCCCACTGTGTAGCTCTGCCACATGTCCCTCGTGCTGGCTCTCGGCACTTTGCGGCTTCGCTTCTCGCTACTTCGAGCACCCAAATTTTGGGCTCTCACCCGAAAAACCTCCGAGTTCGCGAGATCCTCAGATCTCTGACACCTATCCCCCTTCGATGGATGGGTTAGATTACTTCGTGACTTCGCTTCTCATGACTTGGAGCATTCAATCTTTGGGCTTTCACCCTACAAACCTCCGAGTTTGCGAGATCTCCAGATCTCTGCCACCTGTCCTCCTTCCAATGGACAGCCCTGATCCACTTCGCAGCTTCACCACTCACGAAGTTGGAAAACTTCTCCTTTGAACCTCCGATGTCCAAGTCTCCAATACGGGTGATCTCTCGACACGTGTCCTCCTTCCACAAACGGCTCATATTCCTTCTCTTTCTCGAGACTTCTCCTTTTGGCGCTTTCATGAGTCTCACTACAAAGGTTTCAACTGTTAAACGAAAAACATACTACGCCTTGTTGGTCCAGATCCTACGGCTTTGTTCTTACCTAAACTTAAACGAAAAACATACTCACTGTAAACCTTCTTGCTCCTCCGCAAGATCTGACGGCTCTTGTGACTTTGTGAATCCTTCTCAAAATATTTCGACCGTCCAAAGCTCCCTTGACGATTTATGCGAAATGAACACGGTGTTCTTCCATGAAATTCCTCCTTCCTGCAAAAATGTCGCTATGCCTCCTCACAACTCTTCAAGGCACTAGCCCTCTTGAGATTGACTGAGAAAATCCTCAAGTCCTTTTGGGGAAGATTCTTGCATGCACTCCTTGTGGCAATTCTTCAAATACTTCCACATATTTGAGCCCCTCAACTTTGCGCACTCCTAGCAACAGTAGTCTTTCAACAACTTTGCTCAGTTTGCAAACACTGAGACTTCACTCATCCTGTGCACTCCTTGCATGACTCCTTTACTCAAATTGCATTTCTGTGAGAATGAGAACAGTTTTGTCTCTCCTGAGCTTGCAAAGACGAACTTTGACTTCTGTCAACGCACACCTTGTAGACGATTTCGTTGCACTCCTTGCAGGAAAGCTCTTGCTCAGACAGAGAAACAATTGAAACTCATACTTACTCTCCCTCTCTTCAGATTTCAGATATTAAATATGAAATAAAACATTCATGCATCAAAGAAAATGCATAACAGAGAGTAAACAATCATGAGCATAACATTCAATCATGCATGCACAGAAAGTATTTGAACACCATGATTCTGAATCAAATTTCATATATTAGCTCAGAACTTCTGTACATGGGTTCTTCTACACAGTTTGTCTGCTCTCCTATGCTCTTTTCTCTCTCATAATCATAATAATGTTGCTTATTATTACAATAATACAAGGGAGGGTGTCTATATCTTGTTTCCCTCTTCGCTCCTAAAACTGTCTAATCTGGGAATTCAATTCTACCTACTTACATTCATTAACATAAATGCCTTCACCTAATTATAGATGAGAGTGAGATGCTCAAGGTCTGTTTACAAATCAAGAAGTATGCCTCTCTTTAACTATCTCATTTAAGTCTGGCATATCCACTTCAAAAACATTCAAACAATTCTATCACATGCCAAAATGTGTTCGCGTTGCCCATGCTCGCTTGATGTTGGTGATGTTTGACATTAGCGATGCTCCTGCATCATACTCCCTCACTTGAAAATTTTCATGGGCTTCGCTCCATGAGCTCTCGCACAGTTTTTCCATGCTTTCGAATCTCTTCTTCGTTTTCCCAGCTGGGATCTTCAACTGTATGTCCTTTCCACTTGACCAAGTATTCAAAATATTCTTTTCTCCTGATCCTCTTGCTAACTCTTTTGTCCAGTATGCTTTCCATCTATAGCTTCTCTGCAACTGGCATCTGTTTATCCCACTGAACCTCTGGTTGTTCACTACCTGCTTCTGCTTCCTCATCTTTGTATGGGTACAAATCTGAGACATTGAATATCGGATAAATTTTGATCCCATCGGGTAATTCAATCTCATAAGCATTTGTCCCAAATTTCTTCAAGACCTTACATGGTCCAATTTTCTTCATCTTCAGTTTGTTATATGTCCCCTTTGGGAACCTTTCCTTTCTCAGATGTGCCAGAATCAAATCACCAACCTAAAATTGAAGTTGTCTCCTGTGTTGATCTTCTCTACGCTTATACTCTTGGCTTGAGTTCTGCAATCGCTCCTTCACCTAGCTGGGAAGTTCCTTCATCTCTTCTGCGAAATCCTCTGCACTAGCACTCCTAGCTTCATCCTGTTGTGACTCTCTCAATTCTGAAACTCCTTTTGGCTGCATCCCATAAAAAATTTGGAATGGACTCTGCCCTGTGCTTCTGTTGATTGAGTCGTTATAAGCAAATTATGCCTGTGGTAGAATATTATCCCACTGATTGTGGTGTTCTGTCACCAAGCTCCTCAACAAGTCTCCCAAACTTCTATTCACAACTTCTATCTGTCCATCCGTCTGAGGATGATAAGCAGAACTGAATGACAAGTTCATTCCCATCTTTTTCCATAAGGTCCTCCAGAAGTATCCCATGAACTTGGTGTCTCAATCCGAAACTATGCTCCTTGGTTTTCCGTGAAGTCGAATGACTTCTTTGAAAAACAGATTCATAATGTGCATTACGTCACTGGCTTTCTGGCATGGTATGAAATGTGCCATTTTGGAAAATCTATCCACTACCACAAAGATTGAGTCAAACCCTCTTTGTGTTCTTGGCAACCCCAATATGAAGTCCATGCTTACTGCATCGCACGACCTGTCAGGTATGGGTAATGGTTGATATAAGCCTGCATTCTGTCTCTTTCGTTTTGAATGTTGACAAATTCTACATCTGTCCACGAATATTTTGACGTCTTCTCGCATTCCTGGCCAAAAATATGACTCATTAAACTTTGCAAACATCTTTTCATGACCAAAATGTCCGACCAATCCTCCACTATGTTTCTCCTTCAGCAGATTCTCCCTCATGGAGCATTTTGGAATACAAAATTGATTGCCCCTGAATAACTATCCATCCTAGATCATGTATTCTATCCATTGAACTCTGTCCCTGAGAATTGGATTCTCAGTTGCTTCATACGCCTCTTTAAAATCTGGATCGTCTCTATACATGTCCTCGAGATCATCAAAACCCAGTGTTTTGACTCTGAATTCCTGTAACAGCAAACATTTCCTACTCAAAGCATCAACAACTTTGTTAGAAGTTCCATAAATATGCTTGATTACAAAAGTAAAGTTCTGCATGTATTCAACCCATTTTACATGTCTTTGATTCAACTTCTCCTGTTGAGTCACAAATTGAAAGGTATGATTGTATAAGACAAACTCCTTAGGAATTAAGTAATGTCTCCACTTCTTCAATGCCTGGATAATAGCATAGAACTCCTTGTCATACGTGGAGTATTTCACTTTTTCTTCATTCAGCTTCTCACTGAAGTATGCTATCTACCTGTCTTCTTGGCTCAAGACTGCCCCTATTGCAAATCCACTTGCATCACACTTTACCTGAAATGTCTTTTTGAAATCCGACAACACCAAAATTGGTTGTTCCGTAATTTTATTCTTCAACAAATTGAAGCTTTTCTCAGCCTCTTCTGTCCAGTGAAAAGACTTGTGTCTCTTCTTCACTGTGTCCATGATCGGTGCACTAATTCCACTGAAATTCCTGATGAACTTCCTGTAGAAACTAGATAATCCGTGAAAACTTCTCACCTCAAATATACTCTTCGGTGATGGCCAATTCTTAATTACCTCCACCTTATCTGGATCCATCCTCAACTTGTCTGCAGAAATAAAAAAACCCAAATAAATGATCTTTGTCTTCATGAATGAAGATTTCTTAATATTTATCAGCAGCTTCTCCTGCTATAGCCTTTTCATCATTGTGGCCAAATGCTTCAGATGCTCTGCCTCTGTTTTACTGAAAATCAGTATGTCATCAAGACACACAATGACAAATTTTCTGATGAACTCCTTCAGGACTTCATTCATCAACCTCATGAAGGTACTTAGCACGTTTGTTAAGACAAACGTCATAACAAGCCATTCATACAACCCTTCGTTAGTTTCGAAGGTTGTCTTCCATTCATCACCTTCTCTCATACGAATCTGGTGATATCCACTTTTCAAATCAATCTTCGAAAAAAATTTGGCTCCACTTAAGCAATCCATCAAATCATCCATCCTTGGTAATGGAAATCTATACCTGATGGTTATCTTGTTGATCACTCTCGAGTCATTACACATCCTCCAGCCTCTGTCTTTCTTTGGGCTGAGCACTGTTGGAACAACACATGGACTCAAGCTTTCTCTAACCAACCCCTTGTCCATTAAATCCTGGACCTGTCTTTTGACCTCTTCATTCTCCTGCGGCATCAATCTGTACGTTGCCTTGTTTGGTAAACTAGCTCCAGGTATGAGATCAATATGATGACTCACACTTCTGATTAGTGGCAACGAACGAGGTAGTTCGTCCACTACTATGTCAACAAACTCTTCTAACAGCTTCTGAACCTCTTCTGGTAAATCATCTACCCTTGTATTAGTTAAAATAATCTTTGGCTTTCTGACCACAATGAATTGTGGTTCCTCCTTCTTCTTAACCTCTGTAAGAAGTTCCTTCCCACTCATGAGAAGTACAGTGTTGCTTATTTCAGGTTTTATTTCTTTATCTTTGATCGGCAACAGCATGTGAGTTCTCCCATTTTTCTCTAGGGTGTATGTGTTCTTTCTCCCATCATGATTCACATTCCTGTCATATTGCCACATTCTACCCAACAATAGATGACAAACATCCATGGGAATGACATCACAGAGTATTTCATCTTTATACCCTCCTATTTTAAATTCAACTAAACATTGTTTATTGACATTTACCCGATGTCCTTTTTGTAGCCACGAAACTCTGTATGGGCTCGGATGCTCAATCGTCTCCAGCTCCAGATTTTCTACCATCTCTGTAGAAATGAGATTATATGTGCTACCACTGTCCACAAAGACCTTGCATACCCTGTCTTTGGTCTTGCAAGTAGTCCGGAAAAGACTGTTCCTTTGCACTGGATTCTCCACCTCCTTCTCTGGCATTAAGAGAAATTTTCGCATCATCAGTGATCTTCCACCTTCAGCATCCTTTGCCTCAACATTCCACCTCTATGCTTCAACGATGTGAGTTTCACCACCTTCTTTCTTTTTATCTAGACATTCATAAGACTTGTGAGCATTCTTTCCACATGTGAATCATTTTACCACTCCACCTCTTCCTCTTCCTCTACCTATGGTACGAGGAAAAATGTTTGCGTTAGAATACTGACCTTTCTGCTCGGTATGCTGCCCTCTCCATGAATTTCCCCCTCTCTCAGTTTGATTTTGAGGTTTCTTCCAGTCTTCCTTGGGTTTCTGATTTCTATCTTGGGCAACTGATTTGCCTCTGGCTTGACTTCTGCCTCAGCCTATTTGACCTTGTTTTCGGCTCAGCTTCTCTTCATCTTTTAGAGCCATCTGATAAGAATCTTCCACCATTCGGATGGTCATCATGCTCATCTCATCCTGAATGTTGTATCTTAGACCATTCATGTACCTAGCAACCTTTTCATCATCACTTTCGTGATGACCTGCCCTGATGTTCAACCTGTAGAATTCTTCGGTATATTCCTTCACTGTCATCAGCTTCTGTCTCAAATTTTGCATCCTCTGAAACAGATTAATTTGGTAATCCCTAGGAATGAATTTCACCTTCATCTTCATGATCATCCTATCCCAACTCTTGATTTTCTGCTTTCCTTTGTAGTTTCTATCAACTTGTAGCTCATCCCACCACAATGCTGCATGTCCTTTCAACCTTGTGACAACATGTTTGACCTTTTTGTCCTCCTCGACATATTCATAGTCAAAATATGTGTCCAGAGCTCTAATCCAATCTAGAAGCTCTTTGGCATCTGGATTTCCTTCGTATACTGGAATTTCCATTTTTTCCTTAGCACCCATTCTTGCAACAGCCCTAATCCGGTGTTCGTTTGCTGCATCTTTTGCTATGATCTCTTCTCCTTCATGTTCGACCTCATTTTTTCTTTCAGAATCACTAAGATCCCCAACACCAACTGTGCACCTCTGTGCTGTCTCCATGTCCTTGAGTCTGGCACATAGGTCACGCATCTCTCTTTCTATGGCTAGATCAGGCATTTGCCTTCCCCTTCTTCTTGGCATTTCCCTCTCCTCTGACGGATTGGGTGTTTGCCTGTCCCTCCTTCTCGGTGGCATGGTGAATCTTCCTTTTCCCTACTACAGAAATCAAAGAAACCTTTCTGGGCTCTGATACCAACTTGACGTAGACCTATCAGCCCTCGAGACTGAGATCCGCTCACAGGATCATTCTATATTCCCTTGGAGTCGGATTGGCTCTTTCAGATTCTCTGCTGGAATCCACTTTCAAATCGATCTGCAGGTTCTTTTTCGCGGTTCACGATTTTGCAAGTTCGCGAGTCATGATCTCTGATTCTTCCTCTGTGATCCCATGATAACTGAGATCACAAAATGGGTACAGCTTTCCCTCTGTCAGCGCCCTCCTTGCGTGACCACCAGCTAGGATAAGCACTAACACCTTTCGCCTCTTGCACCTTTGTGAAGTCAAAGGTTCAACCTTTGGTACCTTCTTTCCTGAACCCCTGAGAGGCGAGATTTGACTTTTATCCTCTCGTTCTTACTTCTCGAGACTTCATGAGTAGAGGGCTCGAACCTTCGTTCCCTTTTCTCCCGAGTCCCTGAGACGCGAGAGGTCAACGAGGTGTTGACTCCTCCGTATATGTAACATGTGTCCTTTGGTCCACTTCCTGGGCCCACCATGTAGCTCTACCATGTGTCCCTTGTGCTGGCTCTCGACAATTCACGGCTTCGCTTCTCACTACTTTGAGAACCCAAATTTTGGGCTCTCACCTGGTGAACCTTCGAGTTCACGAGATCCTCAGATCTCTGACACCTGTCCCCCTTCGATGGACAGGTTAGATTACTTCGTGACTTCACTTCTTGCAACTTGGAGTGTTCAATTTTTGGGCTTTCACCCTACAAACCTCCGAGTTCGTGAGATCTCTAGATCTCTGCCACCTGTCCTCCTTCCAATGGACGGCCATGATCCACTTCGCAGCTTCGCCACTCACGAAGTTGGAAAACTTCTCCATCGGACCTCCAATGTCTGAATCCCCAATACGAGTGATCTCTCGACACGTTTCCTCCTTCCAAAAATGGATCAAATTCCTTCACTTTCTCGGGACTTCACCATTCACGCTTTCACGAGTCTCGCTACAAAGGTTTTGACCCTTCACCTCCCAAAACCCCAAGACGTGAAGTATGTGAGTGATCTAATGGCCCTGTTGGTCCAGATCCTATGGCTCTATTCTTCCCTAGACATAAACAAAAAACATACTCACCGTAAACCTCCTTGCTCCTCCACAAGATCTGACCATGGATGATTTTAGGGGCTAAATTTCGCTCATGGGCTAATTTTCCATGGTTTTTCCAAAAACGAGATTCGCTATTTTAAAAATGATTCGCCCAAATTCTATAGGATAAAATTATTTTACCTTAAAAATCGTCAAAATTTTATAAAAACTATATAAAATCCTTATAAATTTGAATATTTTTACAAAAATATCGCCAAACATTTATAGTTGGCATATGAAGGATTAGTAATATTTGCCAAGGTTTCTACATTTTAAAACAAATTTCCATCCTTAAAATCATCCTTGGATCTGACGGCTCTTGTGACTTCGTGAATCCTTCTCAAAGAATTCCGACCATCCAAAGCTCCCTTGATGATTTCTACGAAATGAACACGGTGTTCTTCCATGAAATTCCTCCTTACTGCAACAATGTCGCTACACCTCCTCACAACTCTTCAAGGCACTAGCCCTCTTGAGCTTGATTGAGAAAATCCTCAAGTCCTTTTGGGGAAGATTCCTGAGTGCACTCCTTGCGGAAATTCTTCAAATACTTCCACATATTTGATCCCCTCAACTCTGCGCACTCCCAGCGACAGTAGTCTTTCAACAACTTCACTCATTTTGCAAACATTGAGACTTCACTCAGCCTGTGCACTCCTTGCACGGCTCCTGTACTCAACTTGCATTTCTGCGAGAATGAGAACAGTGTTGTCTCTCCTGATCTTGTAGAGACGAACTCTGACTTTTGTCAATGCACACCTTTCAGACGATTTCGCTGCACTCCTTGCAGGAAATCTCTTGCTTAGACAGAGAAACAATTGAAACTCATCCTTACTCTCCCTCTCTTCAAATTTCAGATATTAAATATGAAATCAAACATTCATGCATCAAAGAAAATGCATAACAGAGAGTAAACAATCATGAGCATAACATTCAATCATGCATGCACATAAAGTATTTGAACGCCATGATTTTGAATCAAATTTCATATATTAGCTTAGAACTTCTGTACATGGGTTCTTCTACACATTTTTTCTGCTCTCCTATGCTCTCTTCTCTCTCATAATCATAATAATGCTGCTTATTATTACAATAATACAAGGGAGGGTGTCTATATCCTGTTTCCCTCTTCGCTCGTAAAACTGTCTAATCTGGGAATTCAATTCTACCTACTTACATTCATTAACATAAATGCCTTCACCTAATTATAGATGAGAGCGGGACGCTCAAGGTCTGTTTACAAATCAAGAAGTATGCCTCTCTTTAACTATCTCATTTAAGTCTGGCGTATCCACTTCAAAAACATTCAAACAATTCTATCACATGCCAAAATGAATTGGCATTTCCCACACTCGCTTGATGTTGGCGATGTTTGATGTTGGTGATGCTCCTGCATCAACCACCTCGGCCAACTCGTCCCCTGCTCCACCAAAAGATGACAAAGCCGCCCATTTCATTGAGCAGATCCATCACATCCTCCAACAAGTTTAGGATATTCTACAAAGGTCTAATGCCAAGCACAAACAATGTCATGATCAACATCGTGTGCCACATAAGTTTCAGGTGGGCGACAAAGTTTGGTTGCATTTGCAAAAAGAACACCTTATAGGGCCCCATCGAAATCTTCCCCCACTCCTTTATGGGTTGTACACCATTGCCAAGGTTGTGGGTGACATTTCTTTTGAGCTCAACATTCCCCCCTTCCTTGGTCTGCATCTGGTCTTGAAAGTGGCTCTCCTTCGGCCATATTTCCCACCAGTATTGGACACCTCAGAGATAGCAAAGCAATTGACACCAACAGAACTCAACCTTGACTGCATGCAATAGGAATCCAATGATCAGATTGTGGACACACAGATCAAGGGAACTCGATAGTAAAGGATCCAACTTTATCGAGTCGTCAAAGCAAATCAGCATCTGCAACAAGGCAAGTGGCTCACCCAGGGCCAAATTCAACAGAAATTTCCTCATCTAATGGGGGAATTCAATGAAATGGAGACCATTTCTTTCTAAGGAGGGAGGATTGATCCAAGTGGATATCGGTGGCCACCCACCTATTCCACTGGCTCAAAAAATAGTTTTCCATCTTGGCAGGTTTTCAACAATTTTTCAGGTTCCAAACTTCTAAGGCCATTTTGAGGCCTTAAATGATGTTTTTTTGGGATTTGGGGCATAGGTGAATATTAGAGGCACTTACATGGGCCAGTCAAAAATTGTTCTTCTCGATTATACCTTTCCAACAGGCTATCATGTGCCTAAAACGAATATCGTATGGAAAATTTATGTGCCCGGGAAGTTGATGTACTAACTTACCCAAAAGTGGCCCACATGACTTTTGGTGCTTCATCTCCTAGGGTTAGGTTTTTGGATGTCTAAGGTTTTTGACATTCCCGTTTATTGTAAAAGGCCTTCAGAGCCTCATTGTAACTATATTTTGGCAAATGAGTGCAGTCATCACATCTCTTCTCATAGATAAGCCACCAACATTCCAACAAGCTTGTTTTTCGCTACATTTTATAGTTTCAACTTATTTCCTTATTGAATAGAAAACCATTTTTACTGTATCTTTGTTATTTTGTGTTAAGCATCTTTCAATAATCTGTATTCATTTCATTATTCTCATAAAATATGGATCAAACCTCCACACATATTCTCACAGAAGAATGTAGATTCCCTTTTGGTTATTCATAGTTAATAAACTGACCCAATTTGTTTCCAATCGCTCTTAGGGATCTATCATCCTAGAAAATTAACAAAAGATGAGGTGATCTGACCCATAATTGGATTGTTGTAATATCCTATTCTGGATTGAAGTCAAGGGTCCATGTGGATGGATACATTCCCCTAGATCCCATGAAGTATGGCCTAGATATTAATATCATATCCCGTTATTCCTTATTTAAAAAGAGAAATACATGATAACCACAACCTGAGAAAAATGAGGTTACTTGACCATTGTTTTGCTACCCATAAATACACATGTTTTGGACTGGGATAGAGACCTGTAAAATTTCCAACCAGAGCCCTCTCAGACATAATAGGAATTTCCTTCTTAGATTTGGAGATGGGAGTTCTAGTTGAGGGATGACTTCTAGTCATTTTACAAAATGGTGATATTGTGGTTGAATTCATTTTCTTGGAACCAAGGACCAAAACAATGTGTTGAATGCATTTGTTTCCTTCTAGACATCTCCCATGGCTAAATATGATCCCTAAAAGAAGTGGAAGTGACCCTTGTTGAGCGATATGGATTGTTTTTCTTCTATATAGGGCATACAAATTTATTCCTTAGTACAGTTTCACAAAAAAATCTAGCCAATGTAGTTCCCACATCTCTTATGGATTCAAACCAACATTTTGGCCTACTCCATCTCTAGTTGACTCATTTATAGTGATTTCAATTTCTTTGCAACAATTTCATAAGGCAATGGTGGATAAGGTAAACTATAGTTTTTGAGGAAGGTTCTCAACTACATTGCTTCATCTATTAAGGTATCATATAATTAATTAATTAATTAATTAATAGAAATCATACAATTAATTAAAAAAAAAATTATTACAATTAAATATGTACAATTCCATAGTTTGTACATTTTCATACAATTTAGTACAACAACCATCATACTCGGACATACGATTTTGAAAAATTAAAGGAAATTCTTAATCCTTACAATAACATATTCATTTTGTGAAAATTGAACATAAAATTACCCCATTGGTAACTAGAAAAACGAATGATGTAAATTCAAGGTTGGATACATTAGAAGATAAAAACAAGTTGAGTGCTACAAAGCATGATGAACTTAGTAATGAATTTCAAAATAAACATGGCCAATAAGAGGAAAAAATATCTCATAACCATAGTGAACTACAACAAGAAAAAACAAAAATAAAAAAATACAGTTAATAAAAATCACATTGAACTTAACAACCTCATAACAAATGTTTTATAACAAGTCAGTTTTGTAGGTACCACTATTCCACAACCAAATTATTTATGAAATTATAATCCACTTCCAACTCCTTCAAGTACTAAAATACCACAACCAAAAATTCTCCCTAACATCTTAGCAATCACTAACTAATTTCCATCATATACGAATCAACCAAATTTTGTGTACCTGATGAGATAAAAGCTAGAATGATTGAAGTTTGATGTGAATGTGTTACGGAAAAATATTACTAATGGGATAGAAATATCTCCCTAGGATTTTCCTACTTTTCAGGCTAGGGATGACATAAAATAACTCCACTCTTGATTCATTTAGAATTAACATTATAGGTTARTAAATATACTGTAAATGACTATTGGTATTCCATAACTAAAGACGTTTCCTATTACCTACGACTATTCATGTTTACAATATGTTACAAGTAACACATCCATGAAGGATTACATTTCCAACATTCCCCCCCTTAATCCAAAGGGGTGTTTGTGAGTCTAAGAATCATTCTGAACTTCTCTTTTTTTTCTTGTCCAAGCGCTTTGGTGAAGATGTCCACAACTTGCTCATTTGTAGAAAAATGTCTCGAGTGAATAGTCTTGGCCTCTACATGATATAGAATCAAGTGATACTTTGTGTTGATGTGATTGGTTCGATCATGGAATCTAAGATTATTGGCCAACTTGATTTCATAATTGTTTTCAATTAGAAGAGGAGTATAATTTACTTGTTTCTCCTACAAATACTCAAGTATTTGCATACGTGTTTTCAATTAGAAGATTAGTAGAATTTACTTGTTTCTCTTGAAAATATTCAGGTATTTTCCCGAGCCACACAATCTCCTTTGTTGGTTCTGTAGCTACCACATATTATGCCTCTGTTGTGTAATCTTCTTGGAATAATTGTTTACGTGATATCCATGGTACAATTGTTGATATAAGGCTCATGAGATAACTTGAAGTTGCCACTCCATTTTCCTTATCTCCATCAAAGTCTGAATCGGAATATTTGATCAGGTTGAAGTCATCTACCTTAGAGTACTTGAGTCCAAAATATTGAGTTCCTTTCAAGTATTTTAGAACTCTCTTTGTTGCAGACCAATTTCCTTCACAAGGCTTTTCCATGAACCTAGAAAGAATCCCAACAACAAATGAAATGTTTGGTCTGGTGGTAGTAATATAGATAAGACTTCCCACAAGTTGTCTATACTTGGTTGCATCGTCAAATTCATTAACTTATTTTGATGTGAGATTCAAGTTCAATTCCATTGGAATAGAAACAACATTACACTTGACCATGCCAAACTTGTTCAACATTTCTCCAATGTACTTCTTCTGAGAGATGAATATGTATTTTGGATTTTGAATCACTTCAATGCCCAAATAGTTGTGAAGATGTCCCAAATCTTTCATCTTGAAGCCTTTATTCAACTCTTTCTTTATGGATGAAATGTAATTCTCATTGTTCCCTATTATGAACATATAATCTACATATACTACAATATATACAACAATTTTTTCAACTTTATTAACAAACAAAGTTTCATTGTCAAGATTGAAATGCTTGAAATTCAATTTCATAAGATGCTCGGTTAAATTTTCATACCATGCTCATGGTGCTTGTTTCAAGCCATACAAGGATTTGATGATATTTCATAACTTATGTTATTGTCCCTTCATAATAAAGCATTCTGGTTGAGACATGAACACATTCTCTTTCAAGTATCCAATCAATAAAGTAGTATTCACATCCATTTTGTGTTTCCATGGAAAACATAGTGTAGATCATAGCCCATTTTTCTATGGGGGGGGGGATTCTCCTCATAATCAACACCTTCTTTTTGTGCAAATCATTTTTCCATGAGCCTTTCTTCGTGCTTGTCAAGTTAGCCATATGATCTGTATATGTTCTTGAATACCCATTGTTATAGAAATATTTGCCTCACCATTGCTATATTGCATAGAGGGCCTTTTTCCATTTCCCTATGCAGATTCATCATCCCTTTTTGATAAATCCAGAGCTAAAAATAAACATTTTCCCACATATACACGTCCTATCAGCTATACATAAAGCGTATATGTAGGATGCTCCACTACAACCCACATACATTAGTGATCCAGGTGGATATCAGTGGCCACCCACCTTTTCCAACTAGCTCAAAACAACTTTCTGGCAATTTTGGCAATTTACTATTTTTAGCAGGTTTTAACTTCCGGGGCCATTTTGAGGGCCTAAATGAAGGTTTTTCAAGATTGATGTTCTCATTGACAGCTAATGGCATGATTGAGCCCCCAAAATGAATCTCCTTTACAATACCTTTCCAACGAGCTATCATACGCCTAAAACAGAGATTGTATGCAAAAGTTANCACGTCCTATCAGCTATACATAAAGCGTATATGTAGGATGCTCCACTAAAACCCACATACATTAGTGATCCAGGTGGATTAGTGATCCAGGTGGATATCAGTGGCCACCCACCTTTTCCAACTAGCTCAAAACAACTTTCTGGCAATTTTGGCAATTTACTATTTTTAGCAGGTTTTAACTTCCGGGGCCATTTTGAGGGCCTAAATGAAGGTTTTTCAAGATTGATGTTCTCAATGACATCTAATGGCATGATTGAGCCCCCAAAATGAATCTCCTTTACAATACCTTTCCAACGAGCTATCATACGCCTAAAACAGAGATTGTATGCAAAAGTTACAACCCTGGGAAGTTGATGTACTAACTTACCCAAATGGGGCCCACATGACTTTTGGCGCTTCATCTCATAGGGTTAGGTTTTTGGATGTATAGTAATTTTGGCATTCCCATTTATTGTAAAAAGGCCTTCACAGCCTCATTGTAATCATCTTCTTGCGAATGTGAGTAGCCGTCACATCTCTTCTCAGAGATAAGATGCCACCATTCTAGCGAGTCTTTCACTCTGTATTTTTACAGTCTCTGTACATTTATTTCATTAATAGAAATCATGTATTACTGTATATATGTGTTTATGGTTGCATCTTTGTTATATTATTGAATATCTGCGATATCCCTGTGCATTTCTTTATTATATTTTCGATCTCATTTCATGCCAAAAATAATCCTGATCAGTGGTATCAGAGCAGGCTTCTCTTGATCGTTTTTTCAGTGCATGTCCCCAATGAGGTCCGAGTATAGAAAGTTGGGTCTCGATCTTGTCTCCCTTTAAGACAATCGCTCTCACACACTCAAGAAACCCTCAATGGCAGAGGAAAAGAAAAACGCCAGAGCAGACGATCCTATCAATCTGTTGCTTGAACAAGCTCTCATGCGACAGAGGGATGAAATGATGGAGAATTTTTTCCACATCCTTCAACGCTTTTCGATAGAATTAGGCGCAACTTCATCAAGTGGCCACTTTGGAGGAACCTCACCTTTCAAGGTACAAGTTAATTTTGATATTCCTGTATTTGAAGGACAGATAGATGCAGAAGCCCTAGAAAAATGACTAACTCTGCGAGAAGGTTATTTCTTTGTTCACAATTTTTTCGACAAAGAAAATATCACCTTCACACTCCTTAAATCTCTCCCTCATGTCAAACATTGGTGGGAAACTTACTAGGAGAAAAGTTCCACAGAGGAGTCTAGAATATATGGGGCGGATCCCACTTGGGATTTTTTTGTGGATGCGGTAAAAGAATAGTATTACCCTGTTGGAAACTATAAGGACCAGTACATGAGATGGACCACACTGTGGCAAGAGAGGGGCCAAGTAGTTCCGGATTTCACCAATACCTTCCATACCTTACGTACCAAGTTGGGTATCAAAGACTCCGAGCGACATTTGGTTCTGAAATACCGTGGGGCTCTACACAGATACATCCAGACTGAAATGGATTTTCTGGACATCTCATCACTCGGTGTTGCTTATCGATATGCTATTAAAATTGAGAAAAAATTTAAGCACCAAAACAAACGGGAGTTCAGGTCCGCAAATCTGCAACAACCAAAGTATGATAAATACAACCCTAACAAATAGTCTCCCGAAAACTAGTCCAAGACACAGGAATAGAAGGGTCACGGGAAGACAAATAAGGATAGCAGAATGGCCTGCGCCGAAGAATGTCACAGAAGTGCGTAGCTTTATGGTTTTAGTAGGATACTATCGACGGTTTGTCGAGGGATTTTCGAAGATAGCAAATCCAATCCCAGAATTGCAGAAGAAAAACAAGAAGTTTGTCTGGACCGAGAAATGCGCGGAAGCATTTCGGAGGCTGAAGGAGTTGTTGATGACAACGCCGATACTAAAGGTCCCTGGCATGGACGCGGACTTCTTGGTATGCACTGACGCATCCAAGGAAGGATTAGGCGGAGTCTTGATGCAAGACAGACGAGTGATTACTTACATTTCGAGGAAGCTGAGAAGACATGAGGAGATACTACCTTGTTGGGCAAAAATTTGAATTAAGGACTGATCATTGTGGACTACAACACATCTTCACGCAAGCGACCTGAACACGCGACAACGACGTTGGTCGAAATTTCTTAGCGAGTACGACTTCGAGATTACTTACATAATGGGAATAGTGAACCAAATGGATGATGCTTTGAGTCGGAGGCCACGCATCTTTTCGGTGTTGCCTCTTCAGACGAACTTATGTGAGAANAAGCATTTCAGAGGCTGAAGGAGTTGTTGATGACAACGCCGATACTAAAGGTCCCTGACATGGACGCGGACTTCTTGGTATGCACTGACGCATCCAAGGAAGGATTAGGCGGAGTCTTGATGCAAGACAAACGAGTGATTACTTACATTTCGAGGAAGCTGAGAAGACATGAGGAGATACTACCTTGTTGGGCAAAAATTTGAATTAAGGACTGATCATTGTGGACTACAACACATCTTCACGCAAGCGACCTGAACACGCAACAACGACGTTGGTCGAAATTTCTTAGCGAGTACGACTTCGAGATTACTTACATAATGGGAATAGTGAACCGAATGGATGATGCTTTGAGTCGGAGGCCACGCATCTTTTCGGTGTTGCCTCTTCAGACGAACTTATGTGAGAAAATTCTCACCTTACAGCGTGACGATGACTGGTACCAAGAGGTCGAGGGTTGTATTGGACAAAACGACATGATGATACCATGATATGAAGGATTTTCCTTTGATAGCGATGGGTTATTAAGGTTTAGAGGTCGGATTTACATACCGCCAAACGACGAGTTGAGGACGTTGATCCTGAGTGAGGCTCAGAGAGCAGTTACATGGCTCACCCAGGAGTTACGAAGATGAGGGCAGACCTTAAACCATTATTCTTTTGGAAAGGAATGAAGGCCGACATAGTCAACTTTGTGGCTAGATGCCTAGAGTGTCAGTAGGCAAAGGCTGAGCATAGACACCTGGCAGGATTACTTCAACCACATGCCATTCTGGAATCAAAATGGGAAGTTATTTCGATGGATTTTATCGTTGGATTGCCACTGAAGGCAAGGAGACACGACTCTAATTTTGTAGTAGTAGACACGCTRACGAAGAGTGCTCACTTTATTCTRGGCATATGACGTATCAGGCACCTGACTTAGCGAGAGTTTTCATTAGTGAGATTGTGAGCCTGCATGGTGTGCCTAAGAGGATTATATCCGATCAAGGATCGGTGTTTACTAGATGATTTTGGATGAGTTTCCAAGAGGCCTTGGGAACCCAACTTAAATTTTAGTACTGTGTATCACCCAGAGACTGACGAACAGACTGAACGAATGAACCAAAACTTGGAAGACATGTTGCGCATGTATGTGATGGACCAACAAAAGCGTTGGGAGGAATTCTTGCCTCTAGTAGAGTTCGCTTACAACAACAGTTATAAGAGCACCATAAAGATGATGCCTTTTGAGTTCCTTTATGGGCGACCGTGTCAGACGCCCTTGAGTTGGGATTGGCTTGAGGATAGGGTCCTGGTGGGACCAAAAGTGACCCAAGAAATGGAATATCAAGTGCAAACCATAATACAAAGGATTAAAGAAGCGCAGGACTAACAGAAGAGTTATGTCGATGCGCACCGAGTCGACTATAGTTACGAGGTCAGCGACCGCGTCTTTTTGAGGGTTAAACCGCATAAGAGTTCGATCAATTTTGGAAAGGGAGATAAACTCTCTCCTAGGTTCGTAGGACCTTTCGTAGGACCTTTCAAGATTGTGGAGAGAAAGGGGCCCGTGGCCTATTGACTAGCTTTGCCTGATTCTTTGAGGCATATGCACAATGTTTTTCATGTATCAGTTTTGAGACATTATATTAGTGATCCTACACATGTGATTGACCTGAGTTCCTTGTAGGTATCGGATGAGGGAGCGCTCATGGCTAAGTCGGTCTGCATCTTAGATCATCGCGTTTGAACGTTACGACGACGAACGGTAGATCAGGTCAAGGTCCAAAGGGACAGTTATAGTCTGCACTCGGCGACCTGGAAGGACGCATATGATATGTGCCAGCAGTTTCCATTTTTGTTTGATAGATAGACTTATGATACTGTGGTGCTTATGATACTGTGGTACTTTTATTTCAGCATTATACTGAGAAACTTCGGGATGAAGTTTAGACCAAGAGGGGGTGTATGTAACATCCCGCTCTGGCGCACTGAGAAAACTTATTTTTGAGGACACTTGCTCGCAAGTGATCTGGACTTTTGTGATGTTAAACCATTTATACTTGATTATGATGCGATTGACAGACGACATGATGTTTTACTAGTTTTGATTGACACAGGTGCTACTGACTCTGTTTCATTGAGTGTGCAGGGTTTCGGACCTTGAGGATGCAAAGGCATCGGTGGAACCCCCTTGGAGTCCGGATTGAGTCAGGGAGTGTGCTATTTGGGTTGATTTATTTACTGTGATATTTATTTGATTTGATGATATGATGTTGACATGTTCTGACATGATTATTGATGATGCAGGCTGACGATAGCTTGTCAACCAGACTCACATATGGAGTAAAGGGGCCACACATTATTTCCAGAGAGGTTGAGGGAGAGGGGTGCACAACAGCCCTGCCACCGCCTACTAGCACTCCCACCGTGGCTCGAACTATAGGTTAACGATTACCTAGGTCGAGAGGATCCACGATGTCGTGAGGGTGGACTATGACAGTCACTCACGATGATTCTAAGGGACGTGCAATAAGGCAGGGGCCTTATTCCTTAGAACCCTTAGTCTCCCACAAGTTCACCTGGAGGAGTGTTGACTCCAGGGGTTATAGATGT
>JASDQU010883451.1:34155-47023 GCA_032191745.1 Picea mariana
AGCGCAGCCCCCTTTATCCGGTCGTATGGTGGCCATGTGGCCAAGCGCATGGCGCTGGCCACCCCACGCTCGCCCCGTTTACGCGCCCAACTCCCGGTCATATCGTTTATACACAGGCCCGTTGCCTAACGGTGTAACTATCCGCTCTTTAAGTGGTTGGTTCCCGGTCCTGTGGGATACGCCCCGGGATCCGAGGGCTATGGTTATAACCCCGCGCCGTTGGTGGTTGGGCCCCGGTCATTTGCTGTGGTCGCATTGTCGGTATGGAACCGAGGGCTGGGGCTAAGCCCCGACCCTTTTTCCCGCGGCATTAACCCATATGGCAATTCAAATGAAATATTTTCAGTTCATTTAACAACAATCACCGGTGGGCGGCCCGGTTAGCCCAACGTTCCGAGTCCTTTGCCGGAGGAGAGGTCCCGATTTCAACTCCCGGCGCCAAACCATAACAAACTTTTACACAAAACCCAACGAACCAATGAAGGGGTGCCACGTGGCAGCCCTTGAATGGGCCCCGTGGCACCCTTAAAAACCAATCAGAACGTGCCACGTGTCGGCCTGTCATTGGCCCACGTGTGTGCCACATCAGCCGCCGTACTGCCACTTGTCTCTCTGCCATGTTGCCACGTCATCTGTCGTACTATCCAGTCATCTGCCATGTGTCTGCCCCGTCAACGTGCCACGTCATCCGATGACGTCAGCGTGCCATGTGTCACCCTGTGAGTGGTGACACGTGTCACCTCCATACTGGTCGAAACGTACGCCGAAAAGGCCAAATCCGTGTGACACGTGTTGCATCCTGGTGATGCCACGTGTCCTCTGTATGGTCTGCCACGTGTCGCTTTCTGGTTGGCCCACATCAGCTGTACGGACATGCCACGTCAACTGTACGGCCCTGCCACGTGGACTGTACGGACTGTACAGTCATCCCCCTTTTTTCCATGTTTGCCTTTTCGGACAGAACGTGATATCTTCTCCATACGGACTCCGTTTGACGAAGTAAATATACCGCCGGAATCAGGAAGACGAGACGGACGCAATGGCACAGGTTTCGTCGCATTCCGAGCACTTTCATTTTTGAGCATTTTTCAAGCCCTATCAGGCTTCTGGATCTGATTTCAGATCACAAACATGGCAAGAAACTCTGGCCTGAAATTTCTTTCAAATTAATAGAATGAGAACTCTGCAATCTTGGCCAAATCGAGATCCATAAGAAAAATTGTTCAACATAAACTATTCACAATATAAAGCAATGTGGTATAATGTCTGCCTCTGGAAAGATAGGTACCGATACTATTACTACATGATTAAATTTTCTATATTATTCATTGCTTTTCCTGAACCTGATTGGTTAGTAGACTGGTGGCAAAAATTTGGATTACATCCAAGTGGAATAAACCCTTAAGTAACAGAAACAACCTATATGTTACTATTCCCAAATAGAAACTTACAGACTGTCACTGACCTCTATTCTGATGAAGAATATAAAATGTTATTTATAAGAGAAAGAAATCCATGGATTATCAGGACCAGATATGTACTCCAACAAGATGAAGATAGTGATGAAGACCCAGAATTATACAGAGAAGTGTACACTCAGCACTGAGACCCTTACAGATTCTGTCACTTCCATGATCATCCAATGGAGTGATTATTGCCTTACTGCCAGACAGCTAGAGGCAGTTATCTTCCGTGGGTTGACGTTACCAACCTCCACAGTGTAATCACATGAATTTATGTCTAAATGGCCGACAGTGGAGCCATTTGGGTTTAGTGGGTTACCGGAATCAACCTCCACTTTCTATTTATTGTCCTATTTGAATAATGGGAATCTTGGAAACTCGGAGCACTTCTCCGACTTTTGGTGCGGTTTGACCCACATTTCCAAGATGCTCTACTTTATGTCATGTTTATCTGTCCTCTGATCGGGGAAACTTGTATGACAACCTTGTCAGACTTACTATTCTATCTACTTTCGGTCGATTTGAAATAAAGTTCATGATTTGGTCGGAGGATCTTGCACGATCTCTACCGCCAAATCCATAAAGTAAGATTTAGTGGTCGACACATAGGGCCCAAGGTCTTCTCAAGGTCCTTCTTCATGATGACTCTTCCTTCACAAATTTGTATAAAGGAAGGATGACAATTCATTTTTGAAAAAGGAACTTTGGAGAGAGTTGTAGTTAGTCAATCCAAGTCTCTAAGCTTCCCTTCTATCTGAAGCTTCGCATCTTTCTTTGAGTCTGTAATTAAGTTGTGTGAGCGAATACGAGCATCCTTCTCTTGCTGTGTGCATCCTGCACAAATATTGTAATACCCTGGTGATTATGCTCTGATTTTAATATAAAAGTCTTCCGCATATATGTGTTCAACTTTGAAGTTTTAGTCATTGTCTCTGTAACATGCGCTCGTTATGATTTTGCTTATTTGTCTGTATTTGCACTCGATGTTCCTTGGTACTGTCTGATGAACTTCACTCATCTGGAGATAAGGTTCACTGGTAGTTTGGTATAAAGCGTCTACCGAGCACTGGTAGTAAGTCCTGCGAAGGCAAGGAGGCCGCTATAGGGAAATTGTAGGTGCAGAGATTCGTTGAAAGTCGGCAATAGGGTTCACATAAGGCAGCAAAAGCTTGGTGGAGTCCAAGTGGTGGGGTTCACAAGTCGGACAGAGTAAAGCGGTTAACCCGACGATATTGGTTCTGTCGAGAGTAGCAGAAACCAGAAGACCAGATAGTAAGAGGAGACAACGTATGAGACAAGAGTCCAATAGTCAAGCTTCATATCTCTTGATCATTAGTCTCTGAAATTTAGCTGGTGCATTTTTTAGACCAAAGGAAGTCACATTCCATTCATAATGTCCAGCAGGGACATTAAAAACTGTCTTGAACTTGTCTTCTTCTCTGATTGCAACTTGCCAGAATCCTGATTTTAAATCAAATTCTGAAAATATTTTTGCTCCTGCAATTCTGGTCACAAGACTGCTTTTATTGGGGATTGAATATGTGTCATCTGCCAGGACTTTATTCAAGGGTTTGTAGTTCACGACTAGTCGAGGAATGCCTCTTATTTGTTCAGAATGTTTGTTAACGTAGAAGCCATAACAATTCCATGGACTAGTGGATTCTCTAATTAATTCCTTACTAAGTAAACCCTTTATTTCTTCTGCACATAATTTTTGATATTCTGCATTCATGGGTATGGCCCTACTTTTACAAGGTTTTCCTTGATATTCTTCTTTATAAGGAAGAGAAACCTCATGTTTCTTCTGTTTCCAGAAGGCTGTAGGGTTTTCTGAGCAAACTGTATCAAAAAATTCTTGTTTTAACAGAAGAACCCTTTATTGTATTGCTTCTCTATTAAGCTGTTCTTTTATTCTTACCCCTAATTGGAAGTCTTTTAGTTCTTCTATTTTTAGGCTTTTCCTTTTAATCAACTGGACCATATCTGAAGTCCTTAGGGTAGAAACAAAAGAGAGTTTTACAACTACTTTTCCCTTTTAAGAAGGAATGCTGATGAAGTACCCTGGTTTGTCTTGAGTCACCATCGTGGAGCCATGCGGAGATACTGTTGCAAGAAAAGGGGTGCCGAGGATGCAGGCAATAGGGATGTCTGCTAAGAGAAATTTCAACTTTAAACAATAGTCTTGGAAGCAAAGAACTGCTTCTGGGATTTGAAAAGAGATTTCATTTGGGATATTTCCTAGTCCAACAACTAAGGCCTGAGCCTTTTGCCATAAAGATACAGGAATAATGTCCTTGTGTAGCATATTCAGATCTGATCCTGTATCTATCAATGTTTTCAATTTGAAAGGTATTCCTTGTATTTTCAGATCAATCAGAACATGGTATTTCTGATGTTCTACTTGAAGAATATGTTCTTTATGTTCTTCCCTCTGTTCGAAACTATCCTTTTGAGCTTTGATAGTTTTCTTTAGTTTGCTGATTTCTCTTCCAATTTCTGATACAGAAAGAGTTTGGACAGGACAGCAGATAGGGTTTGCCTTTTGTAGAATTAAGGTCTTAGAACAAAGTCCTCTAGGTTTTTTATCAAAGGAGTGCCATTCATAAAAAGAAATAAACACTTCTTCAGAGTTCATAAACTGTTTCCATTGCAGGGCCAATCCAACTTTTTCTTCATTTGAAGTTTTCTTGGCAAAGGCTTCAGCTTTTGAATGTGTGAATAAATCCCAGTTGAGCATTTCTTTTATCCATTCATCTTTGACTATGTCTTTCTTGCATCCTTTCATTAAGGAAAGAAACTTTTGGATTTCTGGAGACGAGGGTTTCCTTATATCATCAGGAAGATAAGCTTGTCTTCTGAGATTTATTTCTGTACAAGGGTTGGTATGGATAACCAAGATATGAGGATCATGTGGAAAATGAATGTCTGAACACTGAGGATGAGGGTATTGTTCTTTAGCAGTAGAGTTTGGTGGAGGTAGATTTGTCTTGAGATTATGATTAGCATGTTCAAACTGGACTTTTTCTTCTTTGAATGCAGAGAAAGTGGACAGGGTAATAAGTTCTCCACAGTGGAAGCATTTTACTGCGAAAGGAACTTGGCCAACTTTATTAACCTAGTTCTTTGTAAGAGAAGCTTGTTTAGAGAGGTTCCTCTGGGGAAAGGAAATTACGACAGAATTTGCAATTTCTTTTATTTGGGCTGAGGTGATAGATCTTGAGATAGGTGCTAAGGAAGTGTCAATGACCCAATCAGTAGGGAAGGATAGATTTTTCCATTTTATGAGTTGATGTTCCATTTTTTGATTCAAGGGGTCTATGTTCGTTATCTACAAGATCTTGCAAATCTTAACTACAGCAACATATATGTTGTAATTTTGTTGCTCGTGATTACTTTCCCTCGCCCTACCCAACAGATCTGTCTCTTCACTTTCACAATGAATCTCTTTACTGTGGACGTTGCACGGAATACATATATACCACTAAAATACATTTAAGTTTGGGCCACATGGTTCTTTTAAGCCATACGCCTCATCTGTGCCTTCTCAGTGTGCCAAGTCCGTCTCTTCCAAATTGACAATAAATCTCTCTGAACATGTACAATTCTGACAATAAATTTCGTTCCTCGTGATTACTGTCCTTCCTCCCACCCCACAGATCTGTCTCTTCACTTTCACAATGAATCTCTTTACTGTGACGTTGCACAGAATGCATATATACCGCTAAAAATACACGTTTAAGGTTGGGCCACATGGTTCTTCTAAAACATAAGCCTCATCTGTGCCAGATCCGTCTCTTCCAAATTGATAACAGATCTCTCTGCACGTCTACAGCTGTGCCACATTATTATTTTAAACTATACGTCTCATTGGTACCTTGCCACCGTGAGAGATCTGTCTGGTCTACATGCACGGAACCAATATACATTACTTAAAATATACATTTCAGATTGTGGCATTGTGCTAATCCAGTTATACCGTGGGCTTTAAGCCATTTTTACTCTAATATTTGCTGATAAGTACATAATATTTATTGTTGTAAACTGTACTTTTCATTTTTAAATTGTAAAAGTGGATACTCCTTTAAGTTACGAATATCTTCTTTTAATAAGTGAGGAAAAGGATAATGGATAAAAAATAGTTTAAAATGTTTTTTTTGAAAATATATAATTAATATGAAAAAAAAGGGACCAAACCCAAATTTTAGAAATGTTTTTAATTTTTCTAAAACACACTTACTTATGTCGAAAATATGTATAAGTAATATATATATATATATATATAATTTTGAATTTTATTAAATTGAGTAATATTATAATCAACTTAAATATATTTTAAAAGATAAAAAAAAGTTTACAATTCAAAATATCTAATTATTTAATTAATCTAAGATAAACATAAATTCACAATAGTTTGGATACATATTTTATGAGTTTAAATTATTAATATATTTATTATTAGTGTAAATTCATATTAACTCTAGATCTATTATGCCTATAAAGGGATCACATTCTAGGAGGTTGCAAACTTTTCCTAGTACTTTTATCTTTGGGGATTTAATTCCTCTAGAAGTATGATACATCCTTAGTTAAGATTCATAATATATATATATATATATATATATATATATATATATATATATATATATATTATGATGATAATGATGATGAAGATTAACATCCAATAGAATTGGTCTATGAGACCTTAAGAAGGTAAGGAATTAGAAGGAATTGTTCTAAGATCACCANGTAATTATTTAATTAATCTAAGATAAACATAAATTCACAATAGTTTGGATACATATTTTATGAGTTTAAATTATTAATATATTTATTATTAGTGTAAATTCATATTAACTCTAGATCTATTATGCCTAGAAAGGGATCACATTCTAGGAGGTTGCAAACTTTTCCTAGTACTTTTATCTTTGGGGATTTAATTCCTCTAGAAGTATGATACATCCTTAGTTAAGATTCATAATATATATATATATATATATATATATATATATATATTATGATGATAATGATGATGAAGATTAACATCCAATAGAATTGGTCTATGAGACCTTAAGAAGGTAAGGAATTAGAAGGAATTGTTCTAAGATCACCATAGTTTTATTGATTTAAAAGGTCATGAAGGTTGGTAGTGTTTTGAAATTGAGATCTGATTTGGGTATATGAGGGAAATTTGCACAAATATATATTGCCAGAATCTATGGAATCCTAGATTCATAATCCTATTAAAATCAGGCATCTTGTTCTATCATTTGGTAGGTGATTATCAAATATTTCAAGGTAGTTGAAGAGTGTTCGGCATGGCATATTCATAATGGAAATCATGTTAGGCTAGGTGTGGATCCCTGGCCTAGCAGTGGCCTCTCTCATATCCTTCCAAATGACTTAACTGCTCGTCTTCATGATCGGGGATATTTCTATCTTCATCAGATTGATGATCCCCTTCAGACCTCTTTATGGCATCAGGGGTGGAAAAGCACTGCTCAGTTGGGTCTAGAGGGTCATTTTTCTCATCCATGGTCTATGTACATTCATTCTCTCCAATCTTCCCATATCAAGATTATGGATAGAAAAGACGAGTTAGTGTGGAAATATGCTCCTAGTGGGGTTTACACTCCAAAACTGGGTTATATTCAATTAAACTTGGATATGCACCAGAGGGAGCCTATTTGGTGGTGGAAAGGGATTTGGAAGATATGTTTCCCTATGAAAGCATGTATCTTTATGTGGTGTGCTTTATCCAACAAAGTGCCAACTTGGGATAACATGAAGAACAAGTCAATCTATGGACCAGGTTGGTGTCCTTCGTGTAATTTGGATGAAGAATCGGTGTATCACTTGCTTATTTCCTATCCTTTTTCTCTTCAAATGTTGAGGGAGGTGTCCTTATCTTTGTGGTAGGATTGTGTTTGGATGGGTCAATCAATGGAGAAATTCTGGCAAGAATGCCTTCAAGTTGCAAGTAACAAAAGGATCAAGGCGCTTCCACTGATTGTTAACTCGGCGACATGGATGGCTCGAAACTTGGGTATTTTTCAAGACAATCCCTTTGTTCTTGAAGTCATTGTTGCCCAGGGCCTAAGCATTATGTCCCACTATCATCAAGACAACGATACCCCTGGTGTATGTATTATTCAAGCTGAGCATGTTGACAAATAAAAGCCATGGGCTTATTTTGATGGAGCTTCTCATAATAATTTCCAGTCATGCAAGGAGGGAGATTGATCCATATTTTATGAGCTAAACGAAATGAATACATATTATTAAAATATATTTAACACAGAATAACAGAGATACAGTAAAATAGGTGTCTATTCAATAAGGAAATAAAATGAAACTGCAAAATGTAGTGGAAAACAAGCTTGCTCGAATGGTGGCGGCTTATCTCTGATAAGAGATGTGACGGTTGTGCCCGTTCACAAGAAGATGATTAAAATAAGGCTCTAAATGCCTTTTTACAATAAACAAGCATGCCAAAACCCTAGACATTCAAAAACATAACCCTAGGAGATGAAGCACCAAAAGTCATGTGGACCCCATTGGGGTAAGCTAGTACATCAAATTCCCGGGGTCGTAACTTTTGCATACGATCTTTGTTTTAGGCACACGATAGCCCATTGGAAAGGTCTATTCAAGGACTACACATGTACTCATCAGACTCGAACTTCATCGACATTTTTCCTGTGAAGATCCCTAAAAATGTTGTTTAGGGCCTCAAAACAGCCCCAAAAGTCAACAACCCCAAAACTAGGAAAAAACTGCCAAACTGGAAAACTGCCAAAATGAACTAGTCGGAATAGGTCAAAGGCCACCGACATCCATCTGGATCAATCCTCCCCCCTTAGGAATAAATGGTCTCCATTGCGTTGAGTTCCCCATCAGATGAGGAAATTTCTGTTGGATTTGGCCCTGGGTGAGCCACTTTCCTTGGTGTAGGAGTTGTCTTACATTGACAACTCGATAAAGTTGGATCCTTTGTTGTCTCGTTCCCTTGACCTGTGTGTCAAAAATATGATCACTGGATGCCTGTTGCATGCAGTCAGGGTTGATCTTTGTTGGTGTCAACTTCTCTACTATCCCTGAGGTGTCCAATAATGGTGGGAAATATGGCCAAAGGAGAGCCATGTTTAATACTGGGTGCAGGCCAAGGAAAGGGGGAATGTTGAGCTCAAAAGCATTGTCACCCACACCCTTGGTGATGGTGTACAACCCATAACGGAGTGGACAAAGCTTCCGATGGGGCCCTGTAAGGCGTTCTTTCTATAAGTGCAACCAAACTTTGTCGCCCACCTGAAACTTATGTGGCACCTGAAGTTGATCATGTGGTTGTTTAGAATTGGCATTGGACTTCTATAAAATATCGTGAACTTGTCAGCGGATGTGTTGGATCCACTCAATGAACCGGGTGGCTTTGTCAGCTTTAGGGGGAGTAGGAGACGAGTCACCCGAGGTGGTAGCTTATGCTGTCACAAGGTGTGCAGAACCTGTTGAATATGTTGTAAGTGTTCCGCTCAAGCCTTGTTGTAGATGAGGATTTCATCTAGATACACCACTACAAAATTATTGGTGAAAGGTCATAGGATATCGTCCATCGTCCTCATAAAAGATGTTGGAGCATTTTTCAAACCAAAGGGCATGAACAACCATTCAAAAGACCTTATTTTGATTTGAAGGTGGTCTTCCATACATCTGTTTCTTCTATTGGGACCTGGTGGTAGCCAGACTTCATATCAATATTACTGAAGTATTTGGCCCCCATGAGTTGATCAAGGAGGTCGTCGATTCGGAGAATCGAGTATCGGTTTCGGACTGTGATTTTATTCAGAGCCCAGTAATCAATGCAGAGTCGCCAGGTCCTGTCTTTCTTCTGTACCAGCACGATTGAGCTCTCACAAGGGGATGAGATGGGATGGATGTGCCCCTTGTGGAGCAGTTATTGGATCTGCCTCTTAATATCCTCGTTTTCTAACATATATCAGCGGTAGATTGGCCCATTGGGTAGCGGTGCATTAGGGGTGAAACCGATGGGATTCTTGAACTGGTAGTGAATATATACCTCGGTAGGAGAGGAGAAGATATCTGAGTATTCTTCCACAACCTTATCCACTTGCCTCTGTTGTGTGGAGAGATCAACCACGGAGGCCATGGATGTGGCTGCGATATTTCGCTCACTCTGAGAGTGAATCATGAAGAACACAAAATTCTCGGTCTAAGAGATGACCTTCCTGCATTGTTTAGCAGATATCAAGGAAATAACACTAGGTGGGACTACCTCAGGTATCCTGTACAATTTCCTGTTCAAATTAATAATAACACTACAAGGACTAGACTCATATACACCATGACGTTTCCATAAATAAGGTTGTCCCAAAAGAACAATAGAAACTTCGAGAGGAGAAACATCACACAATACCTCATCTTTGGAGGGATTGATGTCATACGACAGTCGACATTGTTGGCTAGGGCAGAGATCGCTTCCTTGGCAGAGCCATCCAATGGTGTAGGGATGCAGGTGCGGCGTTGTCAGTAGGGCCAGCCTCTTGATGACCTCTATTGAGATGAGGTTCTTTTGGCTACCTCTATCAACAACGAAGTGCAGTGGGGTGCCTTTTACCCACATCTGTGAATGGAAAACACACTCGCCTTCTTCTAGCTCATYTGGTTCACAAGGTTGGAGCTTGGCAGTAGCAACGGTGGCACTGGGTTCCTCGTCAATGATTCGTCTTCCCCTTTTTGGTTCTGACTCAGAGTTGAAACCCACATCTAATTTAGAGGATTTCACTTCGACCACCAATGACTGCCTTGAGCGGAAAATAGTAGTGTTATGCAAAGGGCTCTTATGGAAGTCRCACCACTTCCCAATATCTTTCTGTGTCTTTCCAGTGTCCTTATTTGCTTGCAGTTTGGACTGGTTGTCTTGATACTATCCATATTTTCTTTGTCCTTTTTTTTGCGGATTGGGGCCGCCCTTTCTTGGCTTTTACTGTGAGGTGCTCCCAGGCCCAAATTGCAGCATCTTTTGTTTGAGCTTCTGCTTGATTTTGACGTCATATTGATAGGTCGCACCCAACGAYGAGATGTCCAAAAATTCCATTTCGGTCTAGATGTATCTATGTAGAGCACCATGATACTTCAGCACCAGATGTTGCTCTGAATCTTTGATACCCAACTTGGTGCGTAAGGTATGGAAGGTAGTTGTGAACTCTGGTACTACTTGGTCTCTTTCTTGCCACAATGTGGTCCATTTTGTATACAAATCATCATAACTTCTGACAGGGTAGTATTGTTCCTTAATAGCATCCCTGAAGGATTTCCAGGTGGTAGTGACTATAAATAATGAGGGTTCCTCTGTTTCCTTTGATACACATAAATTTTCCCACCAATCTTTGACATGGGGAACGACTTTGAGGAGCGCAAAAGTAATATTTTCTCCATTCGAAAAGTTATGGATAGAAAAATACCCTTCTAGTAGATTCAACCATTTGTCTACAACATCTAAGTCTATCTGACCTTCAAATATAGGAATATCAAAGTTGATTTGTACCTTGAAGGGGGGAGCGCCTCCTCTTGAGGAATATGTGTCGCTTGTCGATAGTTGCCGAAGGATTTGTGCAAAATTATCCATCATCTAGTTCCTCTATTGTGTGAGGTCTTCCTCGAGCAACATTTTGAAAGGATCTCCTGTCTCGTCATCTTTCTTTTATTCCTCCATGATAGGTCGCTTGGGCATGTGAGAGATTTTTTTCTTAAGAGAAACAAGCTCGAGACCCAATTCTTTGTACCCTGGCCTCATTGGGGACATGCATTAAGAACGACAAGGAGAAGACCGCTTTGATACCACTGATCCACATTTTATGAGGAGAATGAAATGAATACAGATTATTAAAATATATTTAACAAAGAATAACAAAGATACAGTAAAATTGGTTTCTATTCAATAAGGAAATAAACTGAAACTGTAAAATGTAGCGGAAAACAAGCTTGTTGGAATGGCGACGGCTTATCTTTGAGAAGAGATGTGACGGCTATTCTCATTCACAAGAAGATGATGACAATGAGGCTCTGAAGGAATTTTTACAATAAACATGAATGCCAAAAACCTAGACATCCGAAAACCTAACCCTAGGAGATGAAGCGCCAAAAGGCATGTGAGCCCCATTGGGTTAAGCTAGTACATCAACTTTCCGGGGTTGTAACTTTTGCATACAATCTTCATCTTAGGCACACAATAGCTTGTTGGAAAGGTCTATCGACCTAGCAATTTCTGTTTGAATATGACTCTATCTACAGTATGACTGTGGAGAGCCCTAAATACGTTGTTTAGGGCCTCAAAATGGCCCCAAAAGTCAGGGACCCGAAAACTAGGAAAAAACTACCAAACTGGAAAACTGCCAAAATTAACTAGTTGGAATAGGTTGGAGGCCACCGAAATCCATCTAGATCGAATATGTACTCTTCCTCTCTGAACATCATTTCTTCAAAATAAAAATGGGTCTTGGGCCGGGTACCAACAACTATGCAAAGCTTATGGACTTTCAGTTCTTGATTCTCTTTGTTGGGGAAAAAGGTGTTAGAACCATCCAAATCTTCAGAGACTCTTTGATTGTGATAAACTAGATATGGAAAGCTCAGAAATGCCACAATATTATTTTGGTCCCTCTCCTTGAAGACATTTTCAGATTTTTGGAAGCATTTGATTCCTTTAGTATCAAGTATGTTCATAGGGAAAGGAACTCAGAAGTTGATTCTCTATCAAAAGCTGGAACTTTGATCCCATTTGGTCAATGGATGATTACAAAAGTGCAGGATTAGGAGTCCAAAGAGTACTTTCACTAGTTTTTCTTGGACGACCCTCAACCTGGCAATATCTAGCATTGATCGGCTTGATCAATGGACTTGATGTACCTCCATGTTTCTCAACAACATTTTTTTTGGTTTCTTTTTATATATTTTTGGTGTAGTTATATGTGAAGATCCTTCTCATGAATATATGTGACATGTTTGTATGTAATTTCCTCGTATAGACCCTTTTATGTTTGTTCTATGTGGATAGTCCTTGCCATGTTGGGACCATATTTTTTTGTTTGGTGATCAACTATCCTATGATGTACCTTGATACCTCTTTTTGATATTTTGATGCCCAACTTTTGTTATATTTGTCTTAATCTCTTTGATATGATCATCCACCCCAATGGATGTGGTGTGCAGATGCACATACAAAATGTAAATCCTTTCTCTACGAATGAATAAATTTAGGTTTTTTTTCAGAGGAAAAAATATATGAGGGACATTCTAAGAGAAAGTGCTTTTCATCTTCAACCTTCCTAGTGTCACAAATGTGAATGACTCTTTCATCCAAGGACTTTTTGGGAATTAACTAATGCTCAATT